>JAJPUD010001424.1:175149-188476 GCA_023553655.1 Myrmecobius fasciatus | reverse complement strand
AAAGAAAGAAAGAAAGAAAGAAAGAAAGAAAGAAAGAAAGAAAGAAAAAAGATAAACCTGTTTTCTCTATCTTAAGTTTTACTGGTACTGCCTCATAGAAGAGTATCTAGGAGAGACTTCTATAGATCATTGAATCTTTCTATAAGTCTCTTTGGCTGATCAACAGAGAAGGGAAGCTTCATAGCATCATATTTTCCTTAGAAAGTAGCCCTTTAAAATATATATATATATATATATTTACCATTCCAACAATTAATAATTCAAAAGTTCTGTCTGGCCTATAAAAAAAATCTTTCCCATATTCCTTTAAGATATTTCTCATCCATTAAGATGCAGGATATTTTATGGTAAACTTTCTGTTATGTAGCAAATGTTTCCTAAAGCAAAATGTATATAATTTTTCCATTGACTTACAATGATATCAGGAATGTTATTGTTTTCAACTGGCAATGGCTACAAACATCTTTTCTTTTTTCTTCTATTCTATACTATGAAACCTCTCAGTATCACAAAAATTTAAGAACAGGTATGCCTTCCAGGATAGGTTTTATGGTCAATTATTCTTATCTGTGACAATATACATTTAGACCATATAAAACATTTCTGTCAAGTGGTCATCTAATCTCTTGACGCCTTGGATATTTCTTTCATGAAACAACTCATTCAATTATCAGAAAGCCATATATAAAGTACCAGTTATTTTCAAAGCATTGTTCAAGGCAGTAGGCAGTCAAAGACAAAATTAAAAAGAGCGTTCCCTTAAGGAATTTACATTTTGTTCTACTTAGCTGGAGTTTGGAGGTAGGATAGGAGATACTGCATAAATAAATGTAACACCTAGGGGCATCACAAAAGATGATACCTGAATATCTTAAAAGAAAGCTAGGAATTCCAAAAGAGAAGATGATTCTGGAAATATGGCAGAATAGGTTAGTAAATTCTAAGTTCCCCAAATTTCCTTCACAAAACAATTTTGAGCCTCAGGGTGAACTTAGACTAGCGAAAAACATTAAATAAGGCTAGGGCAGAATAGGGACTATTCTCCAGGGACAACTGGAGAAGCCTATAAGAAAAACCCCAGGACTGAGATTTGGTCTGTGTGACAGGTAAACTACCTTCAGGCGAGCTCCAAAGAAACATCAAGTTGGGAGCCCTGGGGCTAATTAGGTTGAAGGTAGATTCAGTCTCAACTACAGGAACTTTTACCTCTTGAACAGAATGGGGGAACTGAGTGTCTGAATCCAGGAAGATAGAAGGAACTCCTCTGCTGATAAAGAACACCAGGCCCAGCTGTGCCGTTGAGACTATCCCTGGGCATGGAGGAACAGCACACAACTGGCCTGGAAAGTACAGAAGTAATAGGGCAGGGAAGCTGGTGGCTGTGGGCACTTACAAAAGGGTGGAGTTCTAGGTGACATCAAAACAATAGATGACAATAATTTTAAAAAGAAAGCATTTGAGATGAAACCAACATGTTTATCTAACAGTAACATGCAAGTCTAGATTATGCATAAAAACTTATTAGAAATATAAATGAAGGTAAACACTGTCTCACAGGTCATTTTTTTTAACAACTTTTTTTTTTTTTTTTTGGCAAGGCAATTGGGGTTAAGTGAGTTGCCAAGGATCACACAGCTAGAAAATGTCAAATGTGTGAGGCTGGATTTGAACTCAGGTTGTCAGGACACAAGGGACATTAGTCTATCTACTCCTACAGGCCATTTTTGTCCATTTAAACCAGAACAGTTTATTTAAGTAGTCCAGTAATCACAGGAACTTTTAGCTGCCCTAGTCAGGGATTTTCCTCTTTGTCTCTCCTCAAACTACTATGTATCTAGAATTACTTCTCCCCTTTTATTCTCCACAGATTTATCCTATCCTGCAAAAACACATTGCTCAACTTATCTACTTTCTCTATCATGTGCCAGATAACTCTTCATCATGTAAGCTCATTCTGGCCCTGGAATTCACATACTGAAAGTATCCTTTGCCCCTTTGGAGTTCTCCCTCTGTTTGGATGGCTGCTCTTAGAACTTATATTTAAGGAGAATGCTCAAGCAGTCATATTTCATTCTGCCCTCTGCAGGCTATACTCCAGACTTAATCTTCTACTTCCACACCTCCATATGTCTTTCCCTACTGAATGTAAGATACATGAGAGCAGTTCTCTCATGTATCTTATATAAGTATTTCCAGCACTTAATACAATTCCTAGTACATAATAAACACTTATTAAATGTGTGCTAACTAGATGACTAGTAGGAAGAGTCTAAGGTTAAACATTACCTGATGGAAGCATGGCAAACTTCTTCTACATCACACTATTAATATAACAAGTTTGTTAAGTGATTTGTCCTTAGTAGCTAACCCCTTGTCTTGAACATATAACCACCTTGAGGACAGGGACTATTTCATTTTTGTACAGTAGTCAGCAAAGTATTTTGCTCATAATAAATATTTAGTAAATGTTTGTTGAATGAAATAGTAAGTGTTCAAAAATCTGTTGGTCAGTGGACTGAAATCAGAACAGATTGCAGCTATCACTTTCCCTCTTTCTTTGTGGCCTACCAAAATCACAGAAGGAAATTAAATTGGTCTTACATAATTTTCTCTTAATGAAGCTATTTCCCTTCCCAAGTTCATAGTCTTTTAATGAAGGGCTTTAGAAAAGAGCAAAAGAAACAGTGTACTACAAGAGTTAAGAGTTGAACCTATACTAAAGATGAGCAACTGATCCTTTCTACCTTTGGAAAATAAGCTAAGGTTTACCTTGACTATGGCTTAATAGGCTGCAAATACCTGTAAGTAATAATTCTTTATTCCTTGTGATGTATTCTTCCCTTTGGCAATTTCTCTGTCTGGTTCTTCTTGTCAAGAAATTTATCAATACTATTTCTACTCATCCTATCTCTTTCCTCTTATATAGCACTTCACAAATGAATTCTTTTCTGAAACATCTCCCTCCTTCCAAAAGCCATGTAAAACCAATCAATTGAGATTACTTTTGAAAAAAACGCAGCATTTCACAATCAATAGTATTCTACAAGGAGGAGATATGTTTCATTACCTGTTCTCCATTATAATTTATCAGAATATCTCTGCCTTTTAGGGTTATTTTCATTTATATTGTTGTAGTCATAATAATAATGATAAAATCAGTTAAATTAAAATATAGAGCAATAAATAGAACTCACTGTTTTTGTAAACAGCTGTAAAGAGGCAAACTAAATCAGATTCCTCAAACTTTACATTTTTATTACAGATAGAAAAGTTAAGGACTCAAAAACTACTAAGAAAAAATTTACCTGTCTTAACATTGTACACATAACATTTTAAGCAAGGTCCAATAGGGTGCTATAAACATCTAAAGTTAACTATGATTATTTGATTATTAATCTATCAGTCCTTATTCTTCTTGACCTCTGCAGTCATTGACATTGTCACTCTTTTCTTGATACTCCCTTTTAGCTAAGTTTTAGTGATATTGTTTTCTTCTAGTTTCCTCCCACTTGTCAAGACTGCTCCTCAATTGCCTTTGCTGGATTTTCATCTTGGTAATATATTTGCTAATAGAAGGCATATGGCAAGGCTCTGCCATGGGGACTTGTCTCTTCTCCCCATTTTGCTTAGTGATGCTCTTCTTCTCTCATGGATTCAATCCTCAGATCTATTTATCCAATCTATTTAACCTCTCTCCTGACTTCAGTGTCATATATCCAACTACCTACTAGACATCTTGAACTAAGTATTCCATAGACATCTTAAAATCAATATATTTAAAACAAAACATTTGCTCCAAATCATTATTGATCAGAGAAATACAAATTAAGACAACTCTGAGATACCACTATATACCTGTCAGACTGGCTAAGATGGCAGGAAAAGATAATGATGAATATTGGAGGGGATGTGGGAAAACTGGGACACTGATGCATTGTTGGTGGAACTGTGAACGGATCCAACCATTCTGGAGAGCAGTTTGGAACTATGCTCAAAAAGTGATTAAACTGTGCATACCCTTTGACCCAGCAGTGTTTCTATTGGGCTTATATCCTAAAGAGATCTTAAAGGAGGGAAAGGGACCCACATGTGGAAAAATGTTTGTAGCACCCCTTTTTATAGTGGCTAGAAACTGGAAACTGAGTGGATGCCCATCAATTGGAGAATGGCTAAATAAATTATGGTATATGAATGTTATGGAATATTATTGTTCTCTAAGAAACGACTAGCAGGATGATTTCAGAGAGGCCTGGAGAGACTTGCATGAACTGAGTGTGCTGATGTGTGAGATGAGCAGAACCAGGAGACCATTGTACGTGGAAACAACAAGACTATATGATGATCAATTCTGATGGACATGGCTCTCTTCAACAACGAAATGTTTCGAACCAGTTCCAACTGTTCAGTGATGAAGAAAGCCATATTCAGCCAGAGAGAGGGATATGAATGTGGACCACAACATAACATTTTCATGCTCTCTATTGATGTTTGCTTGCATTGTTTCCCTTCTCAGATTTATTTTTCTTGTAGATCCAACTTTTTTTGCACAGCAAGATAACTGTAAAAATATATATACACATATTCAATTTGTTAAGTATTTAAACATAATTAACATGTAGTAGACTTCCTGCCATCTAGGGGTGGGGACTAGGGAGGAAAAATTTGTAACAGAAAGCTTTGCAAGGGTCAGTGTTGAAAAATTACCCATACATATGTTTTGTAAATAAAGATTTAATTAATCAAATAAAAATAAATAAAACAAGACATTATCTTTCCCCCTCCCCAAAATCTTTCTCTCATCCAAACCTTCCTGTTGCTATTGAGGAAGCCTAGTCATTCTGGCCCATGCTGATATTATCCTCAACATATCCAATTTCTGCCAAGGTTTGTTGAGTTTACTTTTGTAACCTCTCACTTCCTACTTTTTCTCCTCTGACACTGCCAATCACCTTGGTAGAGGCCCAAATCACCTGAAAAATGGACTACTGCAATAGCCTGCTGGCTAGTCTCCCTGCTACAAGTCTCTCCCTGTTCCAGTAAATCCTCCATTCAATTATCAAAATGCTAAATTAAAGCATAAGCCTAACTTTATTACCTGCCTTATTAAATAAACTTCAGTGGCTATCAATTACCTCTAGGATCAAAAATAAAATCTTCTGTTTGGCTTTTAAAGTCTTTCATAATTTGATCTCTTTAACTCTCTAGTCCTCTTGCATTTTTCTTTCTTCCTCTGCTATACAGTATCTCTAATCTATAGTTCCTCACAAGACACTCCCCATATTTTCATGCTTGGTATTCTCTTTTTAAATTTCCTGGCTTCCTTCAAATTTAAGATGAAACTTCACCTTCTAAGAGAAAGTTTTTCTGACCCCTCCTAAGTGTTTTGTTTTCTTTCTGTTGACTTTTTAATTAGTCATGTACATATACATATTTTGTTTAAATAACTTTTTCTCATGTTGTCTTCCTCATTAGATAATGAGGATTAGAATATTTAGAATAAGAGCTGTATCTTTCTTCATATCTCTATTTAGCACAGTACTAGACAGAGTTGATTAATAAATGTTTGGTGACAAGATTACACCTGTGGTGAATTAAAAAACAAAATAAAACAAGTGCTTTGATGGGGCATCTAGATGACAGAGTGGATAGTGCTGACCCTGGAGTTAGGAGGACCTGAGATCAAATAGGACCTCAGACACTTACTAGCAATATGACTCTGGAGTAAGTTACTTCAACCCTGTTTGCTTCAGCTTTTTCATATGTAAACTGAACTGGAAAAGGAAATGTCAAACTACTTCACTATCTCTGACAAGAAAACTCCAAACAGGGTCATGAGTTGGATCAGACTAAACAAAAACAACAAATATTTTTGGTAATTCTGGACGGATTCCTCCTTAAATGAACTGTTTAAAAAAAAAAAAAAGTCAAAGATTCAATCTCAATAGGCTCAGTTCCTGAGTCACTTTAGAATTTCTTATGCCTCTGAGCATAGTGGGACAACTTTAATCCCTGTTTCCTAGGAGGCTGAGGCTGATAAATCTTTTGAGTTAAGGAGCTCTGAACTACAACAGCCTAAGTAGTGCTCTACTGTCTGCACCAAATTCAGGGTCATTAGTAGCTCTTCCCCTTACAGATTTAGGAAGAGAAGGAGATCCAGATTTAAAAGAAAAAAAAAAAAAAGAAAGAAAATTCCTTTTTATTAATTGTTTCTCGTAAAATAGTATGATATTAGATTCATACTACAATTTCTTCAACCATCCCCCACTCTCTAGGTTTTTGTATTATCATGTTGTAAAAGTATTAAAAAGTATTATCATGATGTAAAACAAAAAGTTACCTTGATGTAAATGTTTTTATAATTTTTAGTATGTTTGGACCAATATTATTAATGAATTTATTTTCCACATTCTTTGATTATTTCCATCTTGTCATCTTTGCCAATGTGATGGACATGAGGTGAAATTTCCAAGTTGTTTTAATTTAAATATTTATTATAAGTAATCTGGAGCACTTTTCCGTGGGATTGTTTGAATTTCTTCTTTGGATAGTTTTTCAAATCCTTTGTAACTTTACTAGGTAATAGCACTTAGCCAAATTTGTGGAATACTTCTTCTATTTTGAAAATAAATGGGAAGGTGGTATGCAAAATATACAGAAAACAAACTTATGGTTAACTGTTTGATAAACTAAATGAAGTAATCATCTATAAAATACCAAAGTTTCTACTTACTAATATCACAGAATCACCATTACCTTTAACTAAGAAGCTGACAGATTAACTATTCAAATGCCCTGAAAACAAAGTAAAAATGAATTTTTAAAAAAAAATATTTTAAGCTCGATGTTTTCTGTGTACTAAAACTTCCCATTTGCAAACCCATTTATAGTAAAGTAGAGAAAGAAAGTTTTTCAGATAATAATATCTGCTTGACGTGTTAAAATTCAGCTCTTAAGTTTAAGAACATCACATAAGGCCGTTCATTTACATATAAATGACCTCAACATCAGATGGAAGGTCTAACAGGACTAATTTAGGATCCGTTTAATAGTCATCTTCTTCACTGACAATATTTGGGGGATTAAAAGTAATGAAGGAGATGTTAACCATCCTTCCTCAATATCTATCATGTAATAACAACAAATTCCTGAAACTTCAATTCTCCTAAAGCACGTCCCCAGAGTGATAAATCCAAAAACCCAGTTCTACATTTAAACCTATAGATTTCTCAAGTTACTAATTTTCTATAATTCTAAAAATGTGGCCAAATGTTGTTTCAAATAGGCACTCACCAAACTCTGACCGTTACCATCACAGGCCCCTCAAAGCTAATGTAGTCTAATCTGTACTTGAACAAAATGATCTTCTTTATAGCACAACCAACAAATGAAATGAAGAGAAATTTGCTATTTTATGGAGGCAGGTTTTCAATTGTGGCTAGTACTAATTGTTATCAAGTCTTTATTGTCTAAATTGTCTCACTGAAACTTCCATTCATTGCTTCTGGTTCTGTCATCTGGAGCTACAAAAGAAAAAGTCTTTGTCTCTTAGGAGTTGTTTTTACCCTTTTATTTTTACAACTTTGCAATTGTGCTTGTCATTCCTATCTATATCTAATCTGTCTCTTTCTAATCCTGAACCAACTTTTTTTAAAATAACAATTTATTGATCAAGAATCTAAACCTGCCTCAACCAAATGACTGAGAAAGTAATAAATCTATTTGATTAGATTAAGTAAATATAATGCTGAAAGTTCTTGAAATTGAGGTTTGAGTCTCAGTCATTACATCATGTGTGCTGATACTGCATATAGTTTTCTAAAGGCTCATCTGCCACAACACAGCATTTTAACGCTTTCTGTGAATATTTCCATGCATTTTGTTTTCCTTCTTCTCTTTCTAGATCTGATGTTTCTTGTGCAGTAAGATAACTGTATAGATATTTATACATGTATTGTATTTGTCATATAATTTATCCTATTAAAAAAAAAAAGACTCATCTGGAAGATAGACAACCCCTTATCAACTGTATTTGAAAACTAGTAAGTGACAAGACCAGCTAAAATAAAGATATAGATTGTTTATCACTGTTTTTGAAATCTCCTAAGAAAGGCATGAGATGCTTGAAACTTCACATTCCCAATGATGATGGGAAAGTTAAGGATTCAGAAATTTATTTAAAAAATTTTACTTTACTAAATACATATGACATTTTAAGTGTGGTTCTCTGGCAAGGCTTGTTAAAACTCTTTCTACTCACAACCCCTTTTCTCCTAAGAAATTTTTATCAGACCCAGTCTTGAATTTGAGCTAAGGTGTTTCTAGTAGTGTTTGTGCACATGCATCATGCACGTGCAGTATAAAGTGAGCATATTATATGTTCAAAAACAAGCCTGCAGTGAAGTTGTGTGACCCAACACAGTCAAGAACTGCCAGAAAATACCTCTGATTCCTTATGTGTTTGATTTTGAAGTAATTTTTAGTTGTTGCGTTCAAAAACCTTTTAGTGTTGACAGATTTTTTTACCCCCACATTTAGTTACAGGGCTGTGACTCAGAGTTTAAGAAGCTTTGCTCTATGATAGCATACTTATAATGAATTAAATCCCTTTAAAAAAAAATTATGTACTTTAAAAAATATTTCTAGTGATCCTCAGTGGACTTTACCTCAAAGATAATATCTTTAATCAACCACGTTATGTCAATAAAATTGAAAAAAACAAATTTCCAAGTAACATCTCTGGATATTTGCTATAAATAAGCTTGAAATTATGGAATATGCATTTCAAAACATAAATAATCTCACAACTCTGCCAACCAACCCTAAACAAATGATATATCAAGTTACTGTGCCCATGCTTCTGTTAAAACTTGAATAAACTGATTCTAATTTATCCTTAAAATAAAATTTAAAGTAAGAAGCATTTTGAATGCTACTATATTATCTTACATGGCTTAATTAGCTAGGGGGAAAAATAAAAATCTATTATATTAATGGCCCCAATCCTATCAATAGCTAGTTATAATAATTTTATTTTTGTTAAAAATTTGAAAAACAAAATGCATTTTGCAATAATTACTAGTAAATTCAAAGAAAAAAATTCAAGGGAGACACCAACATTTATGTTACTGAAATATGAATTTTATTTTGAGATATTCTTACCTTTTGTTTTCTAGTTGTTTTCCCCTATAGTCTGCTAAGAGTCAAATGATTTATTGAAACTATTAGGAACCAAATATTCTCTAAAATCTACTAATAAGTTATAAAACTAGAATTTTAAAGATCATGTTTGTCTGTATCTATTAAAAGAATTAGCATTTTTCTCCATACCACTTTTCTTACATTAACAAAAGCTTATAAATGCTCAATTCCTACTAGCTAATAGCAGTTGTATATAGCTTTCTTCTAGAAGGAATGTGCAAGTCAGCCAAACTTAGCAATTATGTATGGTGGTTTTGTGGTAAATGCTACCATTTATAAGGGATCAAGAAAAATAATAAATCTAAGACTGAATGGCCACATATTATCAAAATATAACATTATGTAACTGTTTACCTTCTGTATGTTTTGAATTCTTTAATATTATTTCCTTTTATACTTGAGTTCTAACATGTAAAAGAAGGTACTCAGACTATGATTCATTGGATACACGGATCTGGACTTCCAAAGCAAGAAAGAATTCAGTACAATAATAGGTTTTCAAAAGTCTTTGCATATGGGGGCGGAGCCAAGATGGCGGAGTGAAAAGGTGACTTTCTGCCTCTCCTCCGATCTTCTCTCAAATCAACAATAAAATAAGCCTCTGAACTGATCTTCAAGTCAACGAACTCAGAAATATTTGGGCACAGCTCTCTGGATAACTTCATATCAGGTTAGTCGGACTTGGACAGAGAGATAAATAGACGACAACTGCACAGGCCGGAAGTGAGGGTGGGACTCAGCTCAGCTCATCATGGAAGAAATTCCAAACTCCAAATTCCAAACACCTGGAGTTTATCTGAGGCACTCGGGACACTCTGCCCTGATTGGGGGCAGGTGTTCTGGTAGACTTGCCTTGTTTAAGGAGTAATTCGGACTTAGTCCTAGCCCCCACCGGCCCAGCACCTTAAGTCAACTCGCCGAAGTGCCCCAGGGCAAAGCTTTTTGCAGCCTCCGCTTTTTTTTTCCCCTACCTTAAAGAGATATCCACACTGTCTAAAAAAAAAAATATGATAAAGAAGCAAAAGAGAGCTCTCACCATAGACAGCTTTTATCAAGGCAAAGAAACGACCCCAGAGCCAGAGGTTCCTTTAGACAAAAATCCAGAGAACATCAGCCAGGACCATCACTGGTCCCCTTTTCAAAAGGCCTTTCTGGAAGACTGCATAAAGAACCTCAAAAGAGAGCTGGAGGATAAATGGGAAAATAAACTGAAATCAGTGCAAGAAGGATATGATGCCCTGCAAAAGAGATGTGAAAAAGACACCAATTTATTAAAAAATAAAATTAGTGAAGTGGAAAAAGAGTGCAATGAACAAATTGGCCAGTTACAAAAGGAGCTTAAAAAGGTAACTGAAGAAAACAACACTTTAAAAATAAGAATTGAACAAATGCAAGTGAATGACTCACTAAGACTTGAAGAATCAGTCAAACAAAAACAAAAAAATGAAAAATTAGAAGAAAATATGAAATATCTCCTAGGAAAAACAACTGACTTGGAAAATAGATCTAGGAGAGACAATCTAAGGATTATTGGACTTCCTGAAAGCCATGATCAAAAAAAGAATCTAAACACTATCTTCCAGGAAATCCTGAAAGAAAACTGTCCTGAGATTGTAGAATCAAAGGGCAAAATCACCATTGAAAGAATTCACCGATCACCTCCTGAAAGAGACCCCAAAATTAAGACCCCAAGGAATATCGTGGCTAAATTTCAGGACTATAGCACCAAGGAACAGATTCTGCTAGCAGCTAGAAAGAAACAATTCAAATACCGAGGTTCAATAATTAGAATCACACAGGATTTGTCAGCTTCCACACTGAAGGATCGAAGGGCATGGAACCAGATATTCTGAAGGGCAAAGGAACTTGGATTACAGCCAAGAATAACCTATCCAGCTAGAATGAGCATTATCCTCCAGGAAGAAGTTGGTCATTCAATGATATAGGTGAATTTCACCTATTTCTAATGAAAAGACCGGATCTGAACAAAAAATTCGACACCCAAACACAGAACTCAAGAGATGCATAAAAAGGTAAAAAAGAAAGGTCTCTTGAGAACTTTATTTCTACTAGGGAGATACTCAAAGTTTGGGGGTATAATTAACTAGATATTACTTTGATAATATGAAAAAGAGAACTAGAGGGGAAAATGTTGTCATACTGGGGAAAAGAGGGAAAAAGTGGTAAAATAAGATCTAAAAAAAAAGGAGGTAAAAACAAGGTAAAATCACTTGAAGAGGCAAAGAAAACCTAATATAATTGAGAGAAAGAGGGGAGGGAGATGAGCACTGTGTAAATCTTACTCTCATCAGGTTGGGCTCTAAAAGTGTATATCAGACATTTGATTTCACATAGAAACTTGTCTGTTGCTAGAGGGAAGTGGGAGGAAAAGGAGGAAAAGTAAGGGACAAACTAATAGAAGGGAAAATAGAAGAATCAGGGGAAAAGAATAAAAACAGGGGGAGGGGATCTAAAGGGTGAAGTATTGTTTGGGGGAGGGGGTCATCAAAAGCAAAGTACTGAGGAGGGGGGAAGGGAGAAAGGGGAAAGGAAAGGGGAAAACATAACTTGGGTAAATAAGATGGCAGGGAATAAAGAATTAGTTATTCTAACTGTGAATGTGAATGGGATGAACTCTCCCATAAAGCGGAAGCGGTTAGCAGACTGGATTAAAAACCAGAATCCCACAATATGTTGTCTACAAGAAACACATTTAAAACATAGTGACACATATAGAATGAAGGTAAACGGCTGGAGCAGAAAATATTATGCTTCAGGTGAACAAAAAAAATCAGGGGTAGCAATCCTTATCTCAGATCAAGTAAAAGCCAAGACAGATCTAATCAAAAGAGATAAGGAAGGAAACTATATTTTATTTAAGTGTACCATAGATAATGTAGCAATATCTATATTAAATATATATGCACCAAGTACAATAGCACACAAATTCCTACGGGAGAAATTAAGAGAGATGCAAGAAGAAATAGACAGCCAAACGATACTAGTGGGGGATCTCAACCTTGCTCTCTCAGAATTAGATAAATCAAACTACAAAATAAACAAGAAAGAAACTAGGGAGATAAACCAATTGTTAGAAAAGTTAGGTATGATAGATCTATGGAGAAAGTTGAATGGAGACAGTAGAGAGTTTACTTTTTTCTCAGCAGTCCATGGAACTTATACAAAAATTGACCATGTATTAGGGCATAAAAACCTCAAAATCAAATGCAGAAAGGCAGAAATAGTAAATGCATCTTTTTCAGATCATGATGCAATAAAAATCACATGCAATATAAGGCCAGGAGAAAATAGACCAAAAGTTAATTGGAAATTAAATAATCTAATCCTGAAGAATGAATGGGTAAAAGAATAAATCATAGACACAATCAATAATTTCATCCAGGAGAATGACAATAATGAGACAACATACCAGAATTTGTGGGATATGGCCAAAGCAGTTATAAGGGGCAATTTTATATCTCTAGATGCTTACTTGCATAAAATAGAGAAAAAAAAGATCAATGAATTGGGCGTATTATTAAAAAAAACTAGAAAACCCTAAATTAAATACCAAATTGGAAATTCTAAAAGTAAAAGGAGAAATTAATAAAATCGAAAACAAGAAAACTATTGAGTTAATAAATAAAACTAAGAGTTGGTTCTATGAAAAAACCAACAAAATAGAAAAGCCTTTAGTTAATTTAATAAGAAAAAGGAGAGAGGAAAATATCAAATTGTTAGTCTCAAGAATGATAAGGGAGAACTTTCCTCCAATGAAGAGGAAATTAGAGCAACAATTAGGAGTTACTTTGCCCAACTTTATGTCAGTAAGTTTGATAATCTAAATGAAATGGAGGAATATCTACAAAAATATAGACTGCCCAGGTTAACAGAAGAGGATATAAATTATTTAAATAGCCCCATATTAGAAAAAGAAATAGAACAAGCCATTAACCAACTCCCTAAGAAAAAATCTCCAGGGCCAGATGGATTTACATGTGAATTCTACCAAACATTCAAAGAACAATTGATTCCAATACTACACAAACCATTTGAGAAAATAGGGACAGAATCCTTCTATGAGACCGATATGGTGCTGATAGCTAAACCAGGTAGGGTAAAAACTGAG
>JAJPUD010001424.1:26413-170149 GCA_023553655.1 Myrmecobius fasciatus | reverse complement strand
TTTTTCTTGCATAACTTCTCAAGCATTTCAACATTATTAGCATATAGTGGACTTCCTGCCATCTAGGGGAGGGGAGGGGACTGGGGGTAAAATTTGTAATGGAAAGCTTTGTAAAGATCAATGTTGGGTAACTACCCATACATATGTTATACAAATAAAAAGCTTTAAAAAAAAAAAAGTCTTTGCATATGAGAATAGAAGTTTTTGCATAGAAGAATTTGCATTCTTCTAAAAGAGGGAAAGAGAAAATAAGTGATTGTAAAAATCAGATTTCTCCCCCCCAAAAAATGTAAAACATTTATAGTATACTCTTTAAAACAAACAATAGGCATGAATTTCTTCATGTAGACAGAAGACTTGATACACTGAGAAGAGTAGTAGCTTTGGAAGCAAAGAACCAGAGTTCATATACTGCCTATGTGATCTTGAGCATTTCCTATCTTCCTTGGACTTTGTTTCCTCATCTACAAATGATGGGTGTAGTCTGGATGACTTCTGAGATCCATTCCAGCTCTGGCTTTACAATCAATTTCTTGAAAATGTGAGGAACTTTAAACTTAGGAACTTAATCAGTTCAATGACCGTCTATGATTCCAGAAGACTAATGATGAAGTACACTACTCACCTCCTAGGAGAGAAGTAAATTTTAATTTGGCTAATTGGCAATTTGTTTTTGTTAACTATGGTTATTTGTTACAAATGTTTTTAAATAAGGAAGAGAAGATTTGAAGGAGAGAATTTTATCTTTTTATTAACTAAAAAAGAGATGGTTATAGTCCTCTCACCTCATTCAGTCTTCTCCCCTCCAAGAGCAAGATACCAAATTCACTTTTGGAGGCCAACTGCTCTATATGATATTTGAGTGGCATGGAAGAGAATGTAGAAATCCACACTTAGACTTTGCTATAATAAACAAAGTAAAGTCAGATATAGTATGATGCAAATAGATCTTATATGTATCCCATTACAATGACCAGTTAACACCAGCAATCTTAAAATGAGATCCACACATTTAATTGATAGGTAAGGGTATATATGACTCTTACAAATATTTCAAAAATATGTTTTTAGAAGAGATAAGATTTTTAAAACTTGATAATATATATTAAAAATTAAATTTTAAAATTTCATTTTTTTTGGGGGGGGCTAATTCCAAATCCTAAAATTGAAGAGTACCTAATAATACCATAAAATCATTGTTTAGAATAGGTAAGAAATGAAAGCTCAAAATTTGTCAGCCTTTCAATTCTCTTATGTAATATCACTGCACAATCTTTTGTGTATAGCAGGCTAACATTGAAAATGACATAGTCAGTTACAGGCCCTGCCATAATAACTTGTGGCTGAATGAATTTTGTTTATTTAACAGGGAAGAAAAAAAACTGTGCAAGAATGACATAAAATATTTTAATAGTTTTTATTTTAGTAATAAAACCTATTATATTTCTTAATTGATTAGTGATACCCTTTAGAGTGCTAAATTTACTGTTTTTGTTTTTTTTTTTAAACCAAAATGATCAAAGGAAATGAAATTTTGGAATAATCTGTTATCTAAGAGTACTAATTACAGATATCAAACAATGCTTTGCATTAGTTTTTCTCCCAGTAAGGAAAGACTACTGGTAAAAAGAAAAGTATTAGTAAAAATATACTTAATTGTTAACATGGTATTTTCACATATGTTATATTCTATAAGCCTGAAAAAAGTGAGGAAAAATTCTAGTATGTATATGATTTACTATTATTCATAGGATCCCTAAAGTTCAGAACAACTAGATGATGGTAAATCGAAGTCCATACCTCTTTCCCTTCTCTATTATACTAAAAATTAATACTTAACAGAAACACCAATTAAAGGTTGAGCGTCACATATTATATACATTCCCTCCCATCCCTATAATGAAAAGTAGTGAACATAGTGCAACTGAAGACATATTAGTAATTCAGCATTTAAGAACATGTGAAAATCCCACTTCTTTTTCTATGCCCTAAATTGTTTTAACGATCATTAGAAAAAAAGGTTCCTACTTTAGAAAATTCACTATCATTCATGAATCTTTCAAAGTATTTCACAGCAGAGCTGGATGACTTAAGAGGTAATGTGGTGTGCAGTAAAAAAAGAATTGATTTTGGAATTAAGATACTTAGGTTAGGGTAGTTAGGCGGTACAGTAAATATAGCATCAGCTTTGATGTCAGGTAGATCTGAGTTCAAATCTGGCCTCAGACATTACTGAGAAAGTCACATAATTCCAACTGCTTCTCTGCTTTCCTCTGCTCCTCCAAAAGATACCTGAGATTGGAGTCCTACCTCAAGTATTTATATGACCTAAGGCAAACCACTTAATTATCTCTGTTTCCTCATCTGTTATTGGAAAAAGACCCCTGTCACTTACTTATAATGCTTTTAATGTTTATAAAACACTTCTTCAAAACAACCCTTCATTTTACACAGCCAGAAACTAATGCCTGAAATCATGCAGATAGAAGAGCAGAGCAGAGAACTAAACTCTGATTCTTTGATTCCAGGACTCTTCCTACTCAGCTTTGCTGCTATGCTATATTTCCGGACATCCCTGTGAGTGGCATGGAGGGAAGAAGAGGAGAGAGGGAGAAAGAGAGAGAGAGTTATATGTGTTTTCTTAAGTATAATACTTCAGTAACAATCTCTCTTTTCCCCAGGAAACCAGATCTTGGCCTTTAACCACTAATCCTGTGAATTTGGAAAAGACTAGCTAGCTTGCTGACAGTAAAGGGGAATAAGTATCAAAGAAAAGGGGATAGCTTCTTCTAGTTACCTCTTCTCTTGTGTTGCCAGCCAAACAGTAACCCATTTTTGAGCATAAATCACAAATTTAGTGAAAATGTTAACCCACATAAATATTTGTAAATGATGGACATTGTGTGCCACATATATTGTGTAGTCCTAGTACTGTGTAGTCAAAGGGGTCTGGGAGGTCTCCCATACCTCCTACAATGCCAGATTATTCACGTGTAAAATGGGGAAGTGATCCCTGAGTTCCCTTCTAACTCAAAATCCATGAAATATTATTCTAAAATACTCCAATAATCTATAAAGTATTTAATTGACATACAATAATTTTGCTAAGTTCTATGTAGTAAGTAAGGATACTTTTAAATAAGTAAAAGGAAGAATTAAAAGGGGGGGAGGGAGGAATATTAAAAGCTGAGTTAAGGGGAGAAGTATAGCCTAAAAGAGATAACCAGAAGAACAAAGGACAACAGCATTGTAAAGAAAAATAATTCTAGAACTCTTAAGAACTTACCAATATTAATGACCAACCAAATCTCCAGAAGACTCATTAAGAGTGTTAACCACCTCCCAATAGAAAAGTGATGTACTTGAGATTTGGAAAAAGTCATTTTTTGGACATAGTTATTACTGTGTGGATTTTGCTCAATTATGTTATGTTTACTTGTTAAAATGTTTCCCCTCTTTTTTTTTTTTTTAAATTGAGGGGTGGATTAGGTGGGTTAGCTCTTAAGAGCAAAGCCAAAAAAAAAAAAAAAAAAAAAGGTCAAAGTGAAACATTTTTTAAAACTACATAAAAGAGAACAGAAAGAAGCACAAACTAGCAGGCCAAATTTGAAATAACATTGTAGAATTTATCATATATACATACATGTGCATGCATGTGTGTGTATGTGTGTTGGAATAAAAAGACTCATCCTCCTGAGTTTAAATCTGGCCTCAGACATTTGCTAGCTGTGTGACCTTAGGCAAGTTGGTTCACCCTGTTTGCCTCAGTTTCCTCATCTATAAAATAAGCTAGAGAAAGAAATTGATAACCTCTCCAGTACCTTTGCTAAAAAACAAAAAAAAGCAAAAAAAAAAAAAACAAACCCAAAACCAAAACAAAACCAAAAAAAACACCCCAGCTGTAATCATAAGTTGTTGATAAACAACAACATACACATAAGCAGTATGAAATGGAAATTCATGGTTTTGTAAAGAATCATCTTTGTGTTTTGCTATATATAAGAAAATATTTGATGTTTTAGTTCTGAATTTAAAAAATAAGGATAAAAAATTTAATAAAAGACAGGCAACAATAACAACATTACATAGTTATGTAGCAGTTTATAGTTCACAAGACTATTTTTTACACTAACCCTGTGAAGCAGGTAGTACAAGCATTATTATCTCTAATTTACAAATGGAAACTCAGGTTCAGTGACCTCAAGTGCTTTGTCTAGTCAGATGCCTACTAAGTAGATGAGCCATGGCTAAAATTATATATATGTTTTTGGACAAATAAGAAGTGGGAGTGGGGGTGGAGGAAAGGAGAAAGAAAGAGACAGAAACAAGACAGACACTCGGGTTAGAATATTAGTTATAAATTACCCTATCAGTTTACTATTGATATAACTTTGGTTAGACCCATTTTAAAGCTTGCACCTTTATAAATAAAACCCTAAGGTACTATAAGGCTCACTTGTAGGACAGTTCTGGCTCTCAATCACCAATCTACTTTCGCCTTCAGGAACTTCGGCTCTTTTTTTGTGAGGAGGAACAAAACAGGTGAACTACTGCTAACAATCAATTTGGGATAGAGGTAAGAAACTGATGGGGAAGTGGTGTGCAATGTAAGTGGCCTTCAGCATTTCAATCTCAGTGACATCCAGACATACTCCTTTCCCTTCCATGTAAACACCATCCGTCAGCTACAATATTTACAAAGCAGTCTTTCCATTCCTCATTCGATAATCTTTAAAGAATGAGAACAGTGATATCACTGCCTTATTAGATTAGTTTTCTCCCATAATAACCCTAAATCATATTTTTGAGGAACAAGCAAGAACATATGTAATCTGCCTCTATAAGTGTGCCCTTTTATATTCCTCCTACTAATACTTCTTGGATCAGAATCACCAAGTAATGATTCTGCCAATAATATTTTCCCTTCCTATGACCAATCCAACAGAACTTAAAATGATCTTTTCAACACTCCACTCTACTTGATTCAACTTAAATCCAAACTGACAATCAAGGAATAAATATGGTCACTTAAATGGCCACAAGTTTGGCTAGCAATGAAATTCTAATTACACAGCAAATAACATGGGTAACTATGTGATGAGATGAGAGGAGAGGAAGAAGGATGGATGGCATGGACACAGGGGAATGATGGAGAAAGGAATGGGCAATAAAATAGCTACAAACCAAAATTTTAAAGAACCACATTCTACTGTAAGATTTCTAGATTTCTATAGCCAATCTGGAGAAATAGGTTTTCTATCTTAACTGGCATAAATATATCAAGAAAATCCTAGAAGTTCTCTATTTAGTTCTTAGCTAAGAGAATTCATTCATTGATCAAAAGTGGGTGATGTCTTAAGTCTGTTTCTGGAACTCTCAAGGCCAGAATTGTCCTCAGAAACTTGATTTATGTTTTACTAGTCAATGAAGCAGTATTATAATCTTAGTCAAAAGACCAAGGCATCAAAATAAACAGTATAATGTCATACAGTGATTCTTAAACCTTTTGAAACAAAACCTTTTATCTAATTTAATTAATTAATTTATTTTTGCTGAGGCAATTGGGGTTAACTGACTTGCCCAGGGTCACACAGCTAGGAAGTGTTAAGTGTCTGAGACCAGATTTGAACTCAGGTCTTCCTGACTTCAGGGCTGGTGCTCTATCCACTATGCCATCTAGCTGCCCCCCAATTTTTTTTTTATTTTTATTTTTTATTTTTTTATTTTTAAATTTTTAAATCTTTTTATTTTAAATAAGATTTAGCAGAAGTCTTCTATAAAGTAATTCAATAATACCAATCAGAAGATAAGGAAGGCAACCTGATTAAAAAAAAAATGGTAATGATGGCAAAAAAAGGTCAAAGGGTCAGATACTGAAAAAGACTTAAGAAATGAGGATGGTAGAAGACTATGAATATATCACCTAGGGAAAAAAAAAGTGGAAAATGGTCAAGGTGAAAAAAAAAAAAAAGAAAGCTTGTTAATTCAATTAATCCAAACCCTCTCAAGGTCATATAAATATGAAACTTGAAGATGACAAACAGGCAAAAAATGGAAAAAACTGTCATGATTTTCACAACAAATTATTTTCCCATCAGTAACAGTGGAGCAACAACATGTGAATGCTAACTTTGGTTCCCAAAGAATTGTATGAAGAAACAAAAACGGCACAAAACAAAACAAGAATACTAAAGCAAGTGGAGGACAATGTAAGAAGCAACACAATTTGAAGACATTAACAGAAAGGAGGAATCACAGACTAAGATTGCCCAAATCCCCCAAAACAGACTGATAAAAGTAAAGAGGATATAATATCCCACGTCAAAATATTATTGTTGACTACCTTCAGAATGAAATATAAAATCCTGTTTGGCATTTAAAATCCATCACCCCGACCACCTATCTAATCTTAACCCCACCCCCACCTCCACATACTAGTAAAGAGAAAGTAGAAATGAAGATCCAGCAAAGGAGATTGAACCAGAGTGGTAGGAAAGAGAACCAGGAGGAGAGTAGTGTCATGAAAACCTAGAGAGATGAGTGTATCAAAGAAAAAAAAGGGTTAATAGAGAATCAAAACTGCAGGAAAAAGAGAGGAGAACTGAGAAAAAGCCATTGGATTTGGCAATTAGTAACTTAGATTGTTAGTAACTTTGGAGACAGAAGTTTCAGCTGAATGATAAGGTCAGAAGTCAAGCTGCCAAGAACTAAAAGGAGAGTGAAAAGAAACCTTCTCAAGGAATTGAGCCACTAAAGGGAAAAGAGCCATAGAATGATTTCTAGAAGGAATACATGGAACAAATGTGGATTTTCAGAGGATGGGGAAAGTTCTGGACATGTTTATAAGCAGTAAGGAAGCAGCCAGTGATTCAGTTGGCATAGTGAGTGTCTGGTGTCAATAAGCAACTATTTTGTAATTTAAAAGGTCTAGTATTATGCTTTGGGCAGTGACATTTGACATTTGCCCAGAATTACAACATTAGTAGGTCAGAGATGGCACTCGAACCAAGGTCTTTCTGACTCTAATACCAACTCTCTATCCTGCACTCTCACATAATTTTTTTAAATGGAAAAAAAAGGCACTTGAGAAAATATTAATTCCTAACACTCATGTATCCCACTTATATACATATTTCTAATAACTTTTTATGAGGACACTTTGTACATATAGTGAGTATACTTAGAGGAGGAAAAGGTGGAGGTGATTATCTAGTTTCTATATAACAGACCTCACCTTCAATCACAGGATTGACTGAAAGATAGAAGATATCCCACTTCAAAATATTATTTCTTGACTATAAAAAAGCATGATAGACATATGAAAAGGTGCTCCTAATCATTACTGATCAGAGAAATGCAAATTAAGACAACTCTGAGATACCTCTATACACCTCTCAGATTGACTAAGATGGCAGGAAAAGATGATGAATGTTGGAGGGGATGTGGGAAAACTGGGACCATTGTTGGTGGAATTGTGAACGGATACAACCATTCTGCAGAGCAATTTGGAACTATGCTCAAAAAGTGATCAAACTGTGCATACCCTTTGACCCAGCAGTGTTTTTACTGGGCCTATATCCCAAAGAGATCTTAAAGAAGGAAAAGGATCCACATGTGCAAAAATGTTTGTGGTAGCCCTTTTTTGTAGTGGCTAGAAACTGGAAACTGAATGGATGCCCATCAATTGGAGAATGGCTGAATAAATTATGGTATATGAATGTCATGGAATATTATTGTTCTGTAAGAAATGACCAGCAGGATGATTTCAGAGAGGACTGGAGAGACTTTCATGAACTGATGCTAAGTGAAATAAGCAGAACCAGGGGATCATTATACACGGCAACAATAAGACTATATGATGATCAATTCTGATGGATGTGGCTCTTTTCAACAATGAGATGATTCAAACTAGTTTCAATTGTTCAATGATGAAAAGGGAGCCATCTACATCCAGAGAAAGGACAGTGGACCATATATAAACACAGCATTTTCACTCTTTTTGTTGTTGTTTGCTTGCATTTTGTTTTCTTTCTCAGTTTTTTTTCCTTCTTGAGCTGATTTTTCTTATGCAGCAAGACAACTGTATAATTATGTATACATATATTGGATTTAACATAGATTGTAACATATTTAATGTGAAGGGAAGGAGAGCAAAATTTGGAACAGAAGTTTTGCAAGGGTCAATGTTGAAAAATTACCCATGCATATTTTTTATAAAGAAAAAAAAGCTTTCATTAAAAACAAAGGAAAAAAAAAGCATGACAGAGCAAAATGTCATAAGAATCTTCCTTCTATTAATTATCTATTATTTATTCTGTATATATCTTTTTTGCATATAATTGTTTGAGATCAGTGTCTGTTTTTTGCCTTTCTTCAGAAAGGGAATGAACTGGTTCCAGAATTGAATAATAGTTAAAGTGTGCTGTATGTACTGACTTTGGGGAACCAAAGCAATTGACTCACAAATTTCTACCAAAAACAAAAATCTATTTTTTTTTGCAAACAATATTTTGATAGTAATATGTGGTTTCAAACAACAGAATGCCACTTTCTCCAAAGAATTAAGACCCTGTTTATTTCACAGGACAACAGAAGCGTGTGGTTATGAAATATGACCGATAAAGAAGTATTATAAACAGTGACATAAAAATTGCAAAAGCCTAAAAAAAAAAAAAGGAGGTGGTTTAGACATGTGGTAATAGGGGTAACAAATACACACAGCCTGTGTACTATATTAATACCCATGTGATGTCAAGAAATCTAAAGGATATACCCTGGCACATTAAGTGTTCCTATTATGGAAGATTTCCAGGAGGATACAGATATGAATTGTACAGGATTAGAAGGTGGATAAATTGTAATCTGTACCACAGGAATGACTACATACATCGATGAGATTATGTCTTAAAGTATTTTCCTTCTAGGTGGTGCAGTGGACCGAACACTGGATATCTGGAGTCTGAAAGACATGAGTTCAAATCCAGCTCCAGACATTTTCTTATTGTGTCACACTAGGCAACTCACTTAACTTCTGTCTGCTTCAGTTTCTTCAACTATAAAATGGGGACAATAACAGCACCTACCTCACAGGGTTATTGTAAGGACTGAATGAGATCATATTTGTAAAGCACTTAGCCTGGCATGTACTAAGTGCTTTATAAATGCTTATTCCTTTCCCAATTTTCCTACCACTTTTAACTGTGCCGGAATCATGGAAATTGTTTTTTAACTAAGAGAACACTATACACAGTAACAATAAGATAATGTGATAGTCGAGTATGATGGAGTTGGCTCTTCCCAACAATGTGGTGGTTTAAGGCAATTCTAATAGATTTAGAATGGAAAATGTCATCTACATCCAGAGAGAGAACCATGGAGCATAGTATTTTTGCTTTTCGTTTGTTTCTATTGGCTTTTTCCAATTCTTTAAGGGACCTGATTGAAGAAATAACTGAAAAGTGTACTGGTATGAAATTTTTTTTTTTAGCAGAAATATGTATTTTGCAGCCCTGGAATCAAGCTAATAAAACTGGAATAGGCATTCTCCTACCCTAAACATATGGATTATCTTTAAAGAGATTCTTATTTTAATAGCTACAGAACAGCAGCTAGGCTTATTACTTTAATAATTACATCTGATTATGTTCTAAGAAATCCATTAACAGACTGACATTGCAATTGTAGAAAAACTAAAGAATTACATATTTCAATTCCAGCTTTTAGCAACTATGCCTGACACAAAAGTGCTTAATAAATGTTTGTTGACTGACTACAGTCATATAGAATACATATGTCATTAAGCTGTAGGTATCCTCAAAGACAACTGGCAGTGAGGTGGTACGTATGCTGGACTTAAGAGACAGAAAGACCTTTGTTAAAACCTGGCCTTGGGTACTAGCTGTGTTATCTTGGACAAGTCACTTAAGCTCTTTTTGCCTCAATTTCCTCAATTAATGAAATGGGAATACACACTTACCTCACAGGGTTGTTGTGTGAAACAAATGAGGTAATATTTGCAAAGTATTCAGCACAGCATCTGACACATAGTGGGCATTACACAAATACTTGTTTATACAAGATGTTTAATTCCTATCCTTCCATATCAATTTAGCATACATTTTTCTAGTTCTACAAACATTATGAAAAGATATTGAATATGAAATCTAATGTGATTTTAATTAATCTAAATTCAGTTTGTATATACAAAATTGAGTTGGGGGTGGTGGTAGGGGAATATGAGAGGAGTGTAACCTTATGTTTTGGCAACAACTTTCTTCTTACTGATAGAACAGCATGTACCACAAAATTAGTATTTACCAAATATGGTTCAAAGATCAAATTACACCTTCCTTGGCATTACCAAGTAGCAGTGCATGTGTCACAAGCCACAAAGAATCAAAAAAATGCTTTCCTTATAGTCACTCCAAATGTATTCATTGCCACAAGTTTCTTCAAAATAGTTCAAAATTTTAGGCTAAAATGCTTCCTAAGTGTAGATGCTAAAATTATATATATTTTTATAAAACAGAGAAAGTGACAAATCAAATTTTATAACTAGTTACTAATAAAGATAGATAGGCTTTTTAGTTTAAGACTAGTTTACCAGGAAAAACAAGTATCAAACAAGGAAGAAGCTTTTGAAGTTCATTTCCTCTCCTTTATTCCTTTCAGTTCTCTCAACAAGCTCTCCCCTCAGAAATGGCAAACTCAAGACTATAATGGCATTCACAAATTATATGTGTACACTGTAAATATATTTCAATCTAGTCTTTGCAAAGAACTTACAGAAAACTTTGCCAGTTGATCTATCTTATTTGGAAACCTAAAATATAACCAAACAGGATTCAACATATAAAGATGATGTGGTTTTGGATAAGCTATGGCACATGAATCCAAGCCAATGGATACAGCCTTCACCCTGATCTTTGCCCAAATGCTTGGCTCTAAGGAGGGCAGCAATTTTCTTTTTGGGATTCACATATTAGACAAAATATTCCTGAGAATTTTTTCAATTGGAAACTTGAAATGCTAATATAGTTTATCAAGTCAGTAAAGAGTTTACCTTCATTTTATGGTTCATCTATTTTCTTTTTAGACTAAGCTCTCCAAGGAGAAAGTCTACAGTTTGGAAATGATTTCCTCACAATTTCTGGAATGGCATCTTATATACAAAACTTCACAATAATACTAGTTGTAACCCCCATTATAGAATGTATTGTTCATAAGTAGCTATTTATTTAGTTGCCCCTAAGCCAGTCAAACTATTTATATACTATAATCCATAGTGGTACATAATAGATACATACAGATAGTTTCAGGATCAGGAAGGCCTGGGTTCAAATCTTATCTCTGATATACACTAGCTCTGTAAGCTACTTAAATTTTTCTGGGGTCTAAATAACTCTTCAAGGCTAACAGTGGCAGAAAAACTGCCAAGCTACATTGATACTGTAAGTTCTTTGCTGAGATATGTCAAGTAAAAAAATAAATCACAAGTTTATTCTTGATTGGCCATGCTTTAATAGCCTCAGGATCAAAAATGAGTAAGATATTAGAACTATAAACAGATCAAGATAAACTGCTTGGGCTTTGGCTATACAGTGAAGTTAAAAAGCTTTTCTTATTATTAAAAAAAATCTCATTTGAGATGGAGAAAATAGAATAAGTACAGGAAAGAGAAGGAACATGGTAGAAAGTTCCTAAGGTTCACTGGAAAAAAACAGCCTGAATTTTAATTTTATGTTTTCAAGTGTTTATGCTTCTTTTGTGTAGTAATGCATAAGTACCTTAGGCAAAAGCAAATCAATTTTAGAGGAAACTGGATTCACAACACAAGGAGCTCATGGGGTTCCTTTCCTTCCTTGCATAGATGTTAAAGCTTAAAAATTATCAACTTCAAAACCCCTTCCCCTCCACTTAGCAGATTTGGAAAACAAAGCCCATAGAGGCAAAGTGACTTACAATCTAACCTTTTCCATATTAATTAATAAAAATGTTAACTCCAAAAGAACTGCTTTCCTACCTGTACAGTATTTTTAAAAAGTGAAACCTGGCATATAAAAACATCAGGAATAAAGTGGTAATGTTGATATAAGGTTCCTTTCGCTAACCCACCAAAATTTCCCAAGCTTTCAAAACAGCTTCAAAGGCCTATTAGATTTTCGACACAGACTTAATGAAAAAAAAAAAAAAAAAAAAGCAAAAAGCGGTTTATAACTACCATACTAAAAACATGACAAATAATATTGAGAAACCCAGTTAGAAAGGACAGAGTACTATTAATAGTTTACATCTAGTTAAAGTTGAATAAAAAAGACAATCTGAACTAATCTCAGATGACATCACTTAAACAGTGAATTGGTTTTTAATACTATGGATTTTGAAAAATATTTAAAAATTAAATACTGAATTATAAATACATTATATTATTCAATATATGAAAACTCACTACATTTTTAAAGTCAAAAAATAAATTTAGTGCCAATTCCTAAAAGGTTTATTTTAATATAGCTGAGGGCAGAGGAGAAAAATATATCCAAAATATATGCCCTAATTGTTTGCAGTCTTTTGAAGGAGTTATAATATAGGAAAGTTATTGTTTCCATCATATAATCTTTTTTTCTGTACTATGATAAAAGAAAAGGATAATACTAGAAGATCAAGGATGTAACTACCAAGAAATAAAATCCTTTAATGCTCTTCTGTATGGCGTAAAAACCAAGAGAGCCAAAGGGATGTCTTATTTTTCTACCATGAAAAATGAATTAAAAGTCCCCAAAATGCTTCTGACCAGCAGGTAACTACTAAATCAACACTTTATACTAAATACCCACTTAATACAGAGACACACACTAGATTCTGTGAAATTCTAAAGAATTATATACCTCAGCCCTTAGAGAACTCTCAAAACTGAATACATAGTTCTCAACCTCTCCTTTCCTTAGTAAGTTGGTTTTGAGAGTTAAGATAGTTGAAAAATCAAGCATTTGGTGACTATAGACAAATTCCAAGACTTTTTATTCAAAGTTGATATACTAGTAAGAGGCCTGAATGAAGGTTTTCTGACTATAAGTCCCCTGATCTTTCAAGGTTACTACGCAATTATTAGCACTATTAGAAATGACTAATAAGCAAAGATACATTAATTATTTTAGCAAAATTCAGATATTTCTCTGCAGTGAGTACACAAGTTTATGGAGTGTCTTGGATATGGAAACTCATGAAATTTGGGAAAAATAAAAATGGCCCTCAGTCTTATGAGGTCCATTTCTAATCCTTCAATAATATTGACAATAGTGCAAATGATGCCAGAAATAAGATAACTTAAGACCATTAAATTTTAATTTGATTGTTGGTAGTCTAAATGAGCTTGTCTGATGACTGACTAGGACACATTTCTAGAAGAGCTAAATCATATCAATTGACATTCTTGCTATAAATTAAACAGTAAAAGTAGCAGTAAAACAGAAGGGTGGGTCACAGGTGTGGCCTGGAGAAACAAATACAGGATTCAGGGAGTGAATTTAACTTTATGCCCTAAAGCTACAAGAAACAGTATTTCATGGGACATTTGGTCATCACATATTGCATGACTATTAAGTATTTGTAAAAAAAAAAAAAAGTTGGCCGTGAAAATAACTGCAGCTTAAGCATCAACACCAGTTGCCAAGGACAAAGTGGTAAGGTTATTCTATGAAGATTAACCTCTAACCTCTCCTCCAAACCAAATCAACGGACACTTTTCTTTTTGACTTTAACTTAGCTGGGAAAAGGCAAAGTTGAGAAGAAATATAAGATTAAGTATGGTTCAGGAAAAAAACAAGAGGAGCCCCAAACTTCTATTAATTACTATGCCATAATCATGCATTTAGAAGCCAAGTAAATTGACTTTTTAAGATGATATAGATGGGGGGTGGGAATGAAAGGAGAAAAAAAGAATAAAGTAAAAAAGGTGTGAAGCAGAAAACAAAAGAATGATTTACAAGGTCATAAAATGGACACTCACGAATATAATTTCTTTTACTAATATATCTACTTTCTTGAACTGGCAATTTGTTGTTAAATATTTTGAATACTCCCTGATGTTCTACAGAGCATATGACAATGTTCTCTTTTCTTTTGTTTTGTATTTCTTTTGTTTTTTCTTATTCTATATTTTTAAACAAAATGTTTAAAAAAAAAAAGATGGTATCAAAATTTCATGCCTCTATGTCATTAACATTTTCTTCAAAAGAATGTTTAGATGAAGATATGCTGAGTACCAAAACCAGCAGCATAAAAGGGACTGCATTTTAACAAAGAAAAGATTTATTATGCACATGAATTATTCCATTCCTGAGTAGTCTAAGTACAATAAGACCAGAGCTAAGGGCAGAATTTATAATAAACAATAAGAAAGAAAATAATGAGGAAAAATATGTGTATATAAATATGTATATAACTGACATCAATAACAAAATCAAAAAAAATTTGTATGATCACTATCAATAGATGCAGAAAAAGCTTTGACAAAATATAATAGCTGTTCCTATTTAAAAAAAAACTAGGAAGTATAGGAATAAGTGAAGATAATATTAAAATAAGCAGTATCTAACTAAAAGCAAGAGCAATTATTAATAATGGAGATAAACTAGATGCCCTTCCAATAAGAGGATGGATAAAGCAAGGATATCCATTATCATCATCATTATTCAATATCGCTAGTTAGAGCAGTAATATGAGAAAAAGAAATGAAATAAATAAGCACAGACAGTTAGGAAACAAAACTAATATTTTTACTTGCTATGCAATTCCTCCTTACTATCCCCTTCAAACCATACTTCTCCAAAGCTCAATTCTAATTCCTTTCAGCCCTTCTACCATGCCCTTTGGAATAGCTATTTCAGACAACAAAATTCCCTTCATGTTAAATCTTTTCTTCTCCCATTCCTTTAATCTACTAGTTCTTACTGAAACATCTTCCCTGATGACACAGCCTCCTTGGTTACCATTTTCAATACTGGCAGCAATTTCACTCATTCTTCATGACTCAACTAAAGAGAGTCAATTAATAAACTAATAGAAACAATGAACAATTTTAGCAAAATTGCTGGATACAAAACAAAACCACATAAAACAGTGGCAGTTCTATATATTATCAATAAAACCCAGCAGGATGATTAAGGAAGAAAAATTGCATTTAAAATAACTGTAGACAGTATAAAATGAATATTAATTGCTTATGTGTGGGCCAAACCAATTTAAATTACTAATTCAGTGTCCTAGCAAACTACCAAAGAATAATTTTATAGAGCTAGAAAATAAGAAAAATTTATCTGGAGAATAAGGTCAAGAATAACAAGGGAATGGAAGAAAATGTGAAGGAAGGGATCCTAGAAGTACCATATTTCATAGTACATTGTAAAGCAGTAATCATCAAAACAATTTGATGCTGGATAAGAAATGTGGTCAATCAATAAACTAAGTTAGACATACAATTTATAAAAGCAAATAAGCACAAATTAATGTTTGATAAATCTAATCCTCCCATCTATTGGAGTAAAAACTCACTATCTTGTAAAAACTGCTGAGAAAACTAAAAAGTAGTCTGATAGAAACTAGATATAAACCAACATCTCATAATGTATGTCAAGATCAGCTCAAAATGTGTACATATTTTAAAATAGAGTGCTATAATAATTAGGAGTATGGAAAAACTGCTTGTTAATTCTAAGGATAGTAGAAGAATGCGTGACCCAATCACAGAGAGAGATGGTTCAAAGGAGGTAAACTGGATAATTTTGATTACATTAAATTATAAAGCTTTTGCACAAATTTAATGCAGCCAAAATGGGAAGAAAAGGAGAAACAGGGAATTTTTTTCTTTAATAAAGGTCTCAATTCTCAAATATATAGAACTGAGCCAAATTCATAAAAATATGAGCCATTTTCCAATTGATAAATGGTCAAAACCCAAACAATTTTCAGAAGATGAAATCAAAGCTATAAATAATTTTAAGGGAAAAAATACTCTAATAATAGAAAAATCCAAGTTAAAAGAACTCTGAGATACCACCTCACCCCCATCTGGCTAAGATGACAGAAAATGAAAATTGACAAATAGTTATGTGCAAAGCACAGCAGGTACAATGTGAAAAACTCATACTTTATAATTTAAGGACAGAGAACAAACACTAATTAGCCAGTGGGGAATAAGAAAGCTTCTTGTGGAAGACAACATGTAGGAAAGAACTTTAAGCTATAGATTATAAGAAACAGAGGTGATGAGAAAGTTCATTTGAGAATAGAGGTAGAGTATGAATGAGCAAAAACAGGGAGACAAAAGATACAATGTTAAATTTGGTAAATAGCAAATAGCTCAGTTTAGATAAAATGCATCATGTGAAGGAGATCTGAAATAAGCCTAGAAAAATAAAATGGAAACACATTGTGACAAGCTTAAATGTCAAAGTGAAGAGTTTATATTTTACCCTAGAGGCAACAAAACCCATCGGTGCAGGAGCGTCCTAAAGCCTTCCATTTCCTGCTGGACACAGAATGTCCTCTAAGGAAGGCTGCTAGGGGTCAGGCAGGGCATTTCCATCTGCAAAGAGAATCTACCATTTTTTGTTGCTATCTCATAGCTAGTCTCTTCGGATGAGAAAACTTCAGATTGCAGGTGGATTAATACTATGAGCTTTCCATTTCCCCAGAGAAAAGGCTGCTAGAAATTGGGTTAGGTATCTTCCATCTGCCCCAAAGCAACCACTTCCATCTGTACTGGCACACGGCATCTTTATCCCAATTGTACTATCGAAAATCTCTAGTACAAAGAAGAACAACCCTTCCTTCTACTTCAGGCTTCCCATCGCCTGCTCTGCCTTTTCTTTGAAGGAAGAGTGATTCCCTCTACTCAATAATGAATATTTTCACCCTTAGTTATGTTCTTCATATCTCAATAACTTAACTTCTGTAGATCATCTTCAAAACCTCATTCTATACCCTATCACTCAATTCCTCATTTTCTTTCTCCTCAACTCTACTACTCCAAAGCTCCATCCTAATTTCACATGGCCCTTTTACTGTGCCCTCTGGAATGTCTGTTTCAGACAAAAAAACTTTCCTTCATTTTAACTTTTCTTCTCCTGTTCCATTTACTAATTCTTACTGAAACCTGGCTGCCCTCTGGTAATACATCCTTCTCGACCACCCTTTTCAGTATTGGTTGCACCTTCACTCATTTTCCAAGGCTCACTGGTGGAGGTGGAGGAAAGCACACCAAGCTACTTTTCCAGCCATATGCACAGATAGTCATACCCTAAATCTTTTTTTATCAAACACAAACAAACCCCCTCTATATGATCAAGAAGTCTGAAATCTGGGGCAGCTAGGTGGCGCAATGGATAGAGCACCAGCCCTGAAGTCAGGAGGACCTGAGTTCAAATCTGGTCTCAGACATGTACAGCTGTGTGACCCTGGGCAAGTCACTTAACCCCAATTGCCTCAGCAAAAAAAAAAAAAAAAGAATTCTGAAATCCTCTTATGGGCTTTTCAACTCTCCCTCTACCTCCCTTTTTATAACCCTACTCTTCTCCCCATCTTGACTCCTTGATGAACCAGTTCTATCCTGTCTTCTGCTCTTGAATTCCTAGTACCCTTATCATAAGGCTGACTATGCCTAGCCAAGCCCTCAGCTTTGGATCACTCCCACCATTTACTTCCTTTGCTTCTTATATACATACTGAACAAAGTTGGAGAAAAATCACACAGCTCTTGTGTTCACTACAAATTTATGATATATAACCCCAGCTGGGCCCTCACTGATGCTAGACAATTCCACTCCATCTCCCTTATCAATTCACTATTCACAGAAGCTCTTCCAAGCCCTTCACACCGGACTACAACTTACCTTCCAGCCTTACTGCATATTATACTCCATTTAATGAACTCTACATTCCAACAAAACTGGGCCTTCTGTTGCTCCTCACAGGTTTCATTTCCTGTCTGTCTTTGAATTTTATGTCCTTTGTATCTGGAAAATATTTCCTGTCCATCTATACCTCTTAGAATTCCTGGTTTCCTCAAAACCTTCACTCAAGTTTCACATTCTTCATGATGTTTTTCCTGATTCCTTCCAAAAGCTAGTACCTCCCCTCCAATATTTTTTGTACCTATTTAGATATGCACATATTGTATTTTCTGATAAAATGTAAGCTCTCTGAAGGTAAGACAATTTTCACTTTTGTATTTGTAAACACACTGGTTGGTACTTTGTAGACAATTAATAAATACCTACTTACTCATTTACACAATGAATCAGTGCAGATATGTATAGCAATATACTAATTAATCCCTGAAGTCATTCTTTTTTTATGAATGAATATTTCAAAGCAGCAAAAAATTACTTCACATTCTTCAAAATCTGTAAAATTTTTAAATATAAAAATCATACTCTGGAGTCATGAAAATTTATTTCAAAAGGTAAGCAATTTACTCCTTGGAAGTAGTTTAAATAATCCAAAACAATCCCCAGGGGCTAATGATGAAGCATACTATCTGACTTTGGAGGAAGTACTAATTTTGTTTGAATATATAGAAAAAAAAGCATACTATTTCTTTCATTTTTAAAAATTTGAGTCTTCCACTAATACACTGTTATGGAGTTGTGAACTGATCCAACCATTCTGAAGAATAATTTGGAATTATGCTCAAAGGGCTACCAAATTGTGCATACCCTTTGATCCAGCAGTGTCTTTACTGGGTCTGTATCCTAAAGAGATGATAAAAACATAATTCAAAAATGTTTGTAGCATCTCTTTTTGTAGTGGCAAGAAACTGGAAACTGAGTAGATGTCCTTCAGCTGGGGAATGGCTGAATAAGTTATGGTACATGAATGTAATGAAGTATTATTCTATAAGAAATGAACAGCAGGATGATTTCAGAAAGGCTTGGAGAGACTTACATGAACTGATGCTGAAATGAGAAGAACTAATAGAACATTTTATACAGCAACACCAAGACTACGTGATGACCAACAGTGATGGAATTGGCTCTTTTCAACAATGAGGTGATTCAGGCCAGTTCCAATAGACTCATGATGGAGAGGGCCACCTGCATTCAAAGAACTATGGAGACTGCGTATGGATCACAACATAGTATTTTCACCTTTTCTGTTATATGCTTGCTTGCTTTTTTCTTTCTCATTTTTTCCCCTTTTTGATCTAATTTTTCTTGTGCAGCATGATAAATGTGGAAATATGTTTAGAAGAATTGCACATGTTTAACCTATACTGGATTATTTGGCTGTCTAGGGAAGGGGAGGGAGGTTGAGAAAGGAGCGAGAAAAATCTAGAACACAAGGTTTTGCAAGGGTGAATGTTGAAAATTATCTTTGTATGTATTTCAAAAATAAAAAGCTATGCAACAAGAAAATTGTATAAATATGTTTACATATATTGGATTTAACATATATTTTAACATGTATAACATATTGGATTGCTTGCCATCTAGGGGATGGGGGGGAAGGAGAGGAAATCTGAAACACAAGGCTATGCAAGGGTCAATGTTGAAGAATTATCTGTGCATATGTTTTGAAAATAAAAAAGCTTTAAAAAAAAAAGAAAAAGAAAAGGCTATTGTAAAAAAAATTGAATCTTCTTAGGCAAAATAACTAATATGGAAATGATATTAATAAGTTCACATTATAACCTATATGTGATAGCTTACCATCTCAGAGAGGAGGAGGAGGGAAAGGATGGAAGGATAGAATTTGGAACTCAAAACATTAAATAAATGTATTTTTAAAAGTAGCTTTATTAATATAAACCAGTAATCACTTGGAATACTAAAAGGCAGTGATAAAATGAGAATTTTTTAATAATGGCACTTATATGTGTTCTTATTAATTTATTATAATCACTGGGGCTATATTTTCTAACATCAGTTTATTTCTTACTATTCAAGAGAGCAATCTCCTTATACCACAATTATAATCCTTGCCCCGCGAATATTCACATGAAAATCAAGCACTTAAGATGTCTAAACACCTATAACACTCACTTTCCTTTCATTTTGGCAGATATATATAACATTTCACAAGTTTAGGCCTATACACACACATATGTATGTATGTATCTCTAATGGCTAAAGATAGTGAATATAAGAAACCTATCCTTTCAGTTGCAAAAGTCATCACAGAGTGCATTTAGATATTTATTAAAGTCAAATCCAATCAGTAAAGCATTTCTAAAAGCACACAGTATCAATGGTACATTAGACTGTTGCTAGGCCTACTCAGAAATATTCTTCAGAAGCTAACACCCTAGAATAAAATTTTCAGATTTCCAATATAAATTTCAATTTGCATCATAATGAATGGAAAATTGTCGTCCTGTTCCCCCCCCCCCCATTATCATTATGTTGATAGTTGAATTTACAGAATCTCCTGAGTTGGAAGAGGCTTCAAAGATCATTTTTATTCTCACAGAAAGAATTTCTAACAAATTTGATTCAGAGCATTCTACTTTGGATGGTTGTAACAGAATTTATTAAGTATATCTGCTAGGTACTCAGTACTGTACTTAGTGCTTTGTGCTGTTATTTCCATGTACTGTTCAACAGTCCATATTAATACTTCCTGGCTGTTTAAAAATTCTACGTGAAAGATATAATAAATTTCTATCTAAGTAACAAATATGTTAATCTAATAGTGTCCTTTTTTGTATAATATTTCAAATATAATTTGTAATAATGTAACATAATTATATATTATGTAACATATAATTTGTATAAATTATATAATAAAATTTGATGTTTTCTCAAAGATAAGTAAGAGAAATAACCATTTTAGTCTTTTGCAGTGGAATGAAAAGAGAAAAAAAGACCTACTTATTTATTTTGTAGTAGAGAGAATGTCTTAGAATTAGGTGACAAAGACTCATCTATTTCCATCTCTGAGACTTGTGTAACTTTAGGTCACTTTAGTTATTTGGGCACTGGTTTCCTTATTTGCAAAATAAGGGATGAGACTGACCACACATAAGATCTCTTCCAACTCTATTTTTAAATCCTAGTGTATGAGCATTATTTTTAAGAACAATAATCCTTGCAATCGATGCAAAAACTTCTTAAAATGACAGTGGCCTAGAGTGGAAAGGATTGTCTCAGGAAGTAATAGATTGTGTTGTAGCAGATTATATAACACTGGATAACTACTCCTGAAGAAGTAAATGCTTATTATTTTAAAAACCTTTTTTAATCAGAAAAAGAAAAATTAGCTCACTCTGCCTTTGTAGAAATCATTTCATAAAACCAGATAGATAACTTTGACTATATTAAGTTAAAAAGTTTTTGTACAAACAAAATCAATGCAGACAAGATTAGGAGGGAAGCAATAAATTGGGAAATCATCTTTACATTTAAGGGTTCTGATAAAGGTCTCATCTCTAAAATACATAGAGAATTGTCTCATATTTATAAAAATTCAAGCCATTCTCCAATCAATAAATGGTCAAAGGATATGAACAGACAATTTTCAGAGGATGAAATTAAAACTATAGTCATATGAAAAGGTGCTCCAAATCACTATTGATCAGAGAAATGCAAATCAAGACAACCCTGAGATACCACTTCACACCTGTCAGATTGGCTAAAATGACAGGAAAAGTTAATGATGAATGTTGGAGGGGATGTGGGAGGGCTGGGACACTGATGCATTGTTGGTGGAGCTGTGAACGGATACAGCCATTCTGGAGAACAATTTGGAGCTATGCTCAAAAAGTTATCAAACTGTGCATACCCTTTGACCCAGCAGCATTTCTATTGGGCTTATATCCCAAAGAAATCATAAAGGAAGGAAAAGGCCCCACATGTGCAAGAATGTTTGTGGCAGCCCTTTTTGTAGTGGCTAGAAACTGGAAATTGAATAGATGCCCTTTAATTGGAGAATGGCTGAATAAATTATGGTATATGAATATTATGGAATATTATTGTTCTGTAAGAAATGACCAGCAAGATGATTTCAGAGAGGCCTGGAGAGACTTAAATGAACTGATGCTGAGTGAAATGAGCAGAACCAGGAGATCACTGTACACGGCAACAACAGTACTATATGACGATCAATTCTGATGGACATGGCTCTCTTCAACAATGAAATATTTCAAACCACCTCCAATTGTTCACTGAAGAAAGCCATATACACCCAGAGAGAGGGATGTGAAATGTGGACCACAACATAACATTCTCATACTCTCGATTGATGTTTGCTTACATTGTGTTTCCTTTATCTGATATATCGTTTGTGTAGACAAGATTTTTCTTGCACAACAATGACAAGTTTGGAAATATGTATACATATATTCGATTTGCCAGTATTTTAACATAATTAACATGTAGTGGATATCCTGCCATCTAGGGGAGGGGGTGGGGAGTTGAGGGAAAATTTTGTAACGGAAAGCTATGTAAGGGTTATTGTTGAAGAATTACCCACACATATGTTATGCAAATAAAATAAAAAAAATTAAGTTAAAAAAAAAGAAATCATTTCATAATTTCAATTTCAGTCATTTTTAAAAAAATGAACCAAATTTTTTTTAATAATTGGGAACTCAATGATCAATATGAACTAATACTTCACTTATATTAAAGTAGAATTTCTGAAATTCGCTACCTAAAGAAGGAAATCAAAGTGGATACTTATATAAACCAATAATATATCTACAACAACAAAAGTTTTCTATTTACTTCAGTTACCTTTCAAAGTGAGGTATTTTAATATGTTTTTTAAAAACTCAACAACACTAAAATGTATCACTCTGCCCATCTTTACATGCTCTAAGAGTGTTTGCAGTGCAAACTAATTGGTACTAGTATGCACCATTATATAAAACAGGTATTTCACTATCTAAAACAGATAATGAATGCTTTTCTAATCTTTATAACCCTTATTTTTCACTGGGAAATAAACCAATGTTAAATCAATATCCTTTAGTATATAAAAAAAATTACTGATAATTATCTACATTTTAAAATGAACACAATGCAAATAGCCAATTAAAGGACATAGGGGGCCTTGTCCCCATGGGATTCAGGAAAACAGATACAAGCCTTCTTTCTGACAAAAAGTGGTTATAAGACCTCTGAAGAAAAGTCACAACCTCTCAGTGTGCCAGGCAATAAGACTACAAGTTTCAAAACAGCCTGAGATCTATATTGGTAAAAGGAATTTCTTTACCAGGAGTTCCCTGTACCAATAGTCTCAGGTCACAAGTAAAATAAAATGACAAAAATCGTACCAAAAAGAATGCTACTCACACAGGCAGTAATGGGTAAAGGACTGTATGATCACAGGCAAATCACAACCTCTCAATACCTTAGGCAGTCTTTAAGGTCTGCCTACTCTAAATAACCACTCCTTACCTCCCTACCCTGCCTCATCCCACAACAATAAAAAATTAAAGAACTACCTCTTTACCAACTTGAAAACTGGATAATTTCATATAGAAATCTGGCTCCTCTTTTTCCTATTTACCAATGATTTTGAATTATAAGAATTATCAGAAATAGAATAAAGTCAAGGAAAAGAAGGTCACAAGATATTTTAGAGAAATTCTCCTATTCTGACAGTTTGATATATGAAGGAAATGAGTCCAAGTAATGTTTCTGGGCTAGAGCATGTTGCTATAGAGGTTCTGGTCACAAGGTTATTTTTCTTTCTAGACAGTAATGCCAAACATAATCTCTAGTCATTTTGTAAATGTAATCTCACAAGAATCAATCATATGAAAGATGGCTTTGCCCAACAAAGCATCATTTGCTGAAAAATATTTCTAACATCAAGTCTTGATTAATATGAATCAGTAAATCTTTGCATGCAAAGGACAGCAAATCCCTGGGATGGGAATCTGAATTTGCTTTAAAAAACCTCCATTTTTACTTTAGATGATTTCTTTAACTTAGAAGGTAGTCTCTTAGAGATGGTGGAAGTAATGATAGAGCATCAGGATTTATTGGCGTACAGCAAATAAGAAAAAAAAAGTAATAAAAAAGTAATAAAGTAATAAAAATAAAATAAAAAGTAATAAAAATAAATAAAATAAAATAAAAAGTAATAAAGTAATAAAAAAAAAGTAATAAGTCTCTCAAAAGTTAGTTAAGTCAATATCTGGAAAAACAAAAAGTCATACCATTACTCTATTCAAAGTCTTTTCAGTTTAGTTGAACCTTACCAGAGCTCCACAGGCATAGGCTAAAATTAAGAGCTTACCAAATATACTGTGAAAGGTACCAGACATTTTGTAAAGGTAATATAAAAGTAATGCTACTTTTAAAAGATAAAGGAATTCTTCATTTAAAACTCTCATGTGATCTATTCTGCCTTCATCTCCCAAATATAATTAACTATATGCATTTAAAATGCATATAGTAATTACTATACAAAAAATTACTCAGATTACAACAAAAGTTAAGACTAAATTGTTTTGCTTATGAAAATGATAAATATTAACTATTTCTTAAAATAAGTGAACCACTAGAATAAGTCTGGAAATCTGATGAGTTCTCAAATTTAATGTAAGCAAATCTATTAACTGTGTGTACATACCACCATTCATACTCAAAGTTAACATTGATAACATTAGTATCTTATGCCATGTGAAAAAGCACACTTAAAAAAACCCCAAAATACAAATTATAATCCTTTTTAGATAGTCACTAGGTATTCAATCAATCAAAGAACATTTACCAAATACCTGCTATGTGCCAGGCACTACACTAGGTACTGGGAATACAAAGATGGGGACAGGGAAAGGATCTATGATTTTCACTGGTATGAGGAATTCCCAGATGAAGAAACTCCCTCTACCAATGTAGGTTATTTTCTGTGATTTGTCCACTTTGTATAATATTTGACACCATAAAATACCTGAACTATATCCCTAATTGCTCACACAGTATTTTTACTTGACTGTTCACCTGAACAAGAAAATAAGGACTAAGACTAGAAAAAGCTAATGGATTTGGTTAACAAAAGATTTTTGGTCAGGGCTACAGACAGTAGCCAGACTGTGACAGGTTAAGGAGTAAATGGATGATGAGGAAGTTGAAGCAATGAATATTATTTTCAGGCAGTCAATAAGCATTTTTTAGGTGCTCACTATATACCAGACCAATACTAAATGTTGAGGATACAAGAAAAATTTTTAAAATTAAAGTTCCTGCCTTCAAGGAGTTTATATTCTTCTAATAAATGAGACAACAATCAAACAATAAAAACAAGATATATATACAAAATAGATGGGGATTTGAATTGATTCTTTTTTTTTGCCGAGGCAATTAGGGTTAAGTGACTTGCCCAGGGTCACACAGCTAGGAAGTGTTAAGTGTCTGAAGCCAGATTTGAACTCAAGTTCTCCTGACTTCAGGGCTGGTGCTCTATCCACTGCACCTTGAATTGATTCTTAAAGGAAGCCAGGGAAGCCAGTAGATGTAGTAGAGGAAGGAGAGTATTAAAGGTAGAGAATGACAGTCACTGTAAAGGCCCTCAGAAGATGAAATGGCACATGCAAGGAAGAATAAAATGTTAAGAACTTAAGAGTGGAAGAGAAGTAATGGACAAAGTTTTGATAAACTTTAAATGTCAAGTAGAGTATTTTGTATTTGATCCTGGAGGCAACAGGCAGCTACTGGAATTAAGGTCAGACCTTGGCTCAGACACGATCAGATCTGTACTTTGGGAAGATCACTTTGGCATCTAAGTGGAGAATGGATTGACTGGTTAAGACTTGAGAGAGGGAGATCATCCAGAAGGCTACTGCAATTCCAGGAATAAGGTGATATAAGAGCACATCAAAGTTGGTAGCTGTATGAGTAAATGGGAGGGGATATATAGAAGAGAGACTATGAGAGTAGGAATGACAAGACTTTTCAACAGATTGGGCATTGGGAGTAAGTTGAGACTGACATTGAGATGAGAGCGCATGGTGGTGCCTTTGACAGTTATAAAGAAGTTCAGAAGAGGGAAGAGCCTAGAAAATGGAGGGTGGAGTTCATTCCTCTCTAGGCTACAGTCCATTTAAGGAGGCTGTCCAATCATTCTTCAGGTTGCATTTCAGACTTTCTCTACTATGCCCTCCATAGAATATTTCTATGTACTTCCTTCCCTTCCCCTTTCAGTTTCCTTTTATGTGTGATCTTTCCCATTAGAAAGTAAGCTCCAGGACTTACATGAATTGATGCTAAGTGAAAGGAGCAGAGCCAGGAAATCATTATACATGGCAACAACACTATAAGTAATAACTAACATTTCTTTAAGAAAGGCATAATATATATCAAAGCTATGAGAGAATAAAAATTTCCACTGATTACCTAAAGGCTTCTGTCCCTCCCTTCACCTGCTGTTCTTGGTATCCTTGGTTTGATACTTCTGGGTGGTCTTTGTCAGGTAATTCTTCTTGGAGGAAAAGAGGATAGCTAGCTCCCTGGGAAGTCAGCAAATATAAGTAATACTACTTGGAACTTTGCTAGAATTATAAACTACTTAGAACAAATCTTCAGCATCTCAGTAAGTGATGTAACCTCCACCTGAAGGCTTCCAAAGGTGGAGAATTCACTCCACTTTTGGATAGCTATGATTACTGATGTTTTTCCTTCTGATGAAGGAAAATTTGACTTCTGGCAACTTCTATCTCTTATTATCATCTTACAGGCCTAAGCAGAACTAGTCTGATCTTCCACAATATGGCCCTTCTGATATTGGACTCCTAAGCAGACAAGGATCAAAAGGATGGGATATGTTCAAAGTGAGAGAAAAATTTTCACTGATTACTAGGGAAGAAGAGAGTCAGTGAAGTGATATGCAATTTCATCTAAATATTTCTGTGGAAAGCACTACCATCTTTCCAGTCACCTAAGTTTCCAATCTTGGAGTTAAGATTCAACTCCTCTCTGTTACTCATCCTTATATCCAGCTGCCAAATCTTACATCTATTTTTCTTTCGCAACCTCTCTCACATTTTCTCCCTTCTCTCCACTAACAAAAGCATCACCTTATGTAAGATCCTCAGTACTTCTTGCTTGGACTGTAACAAGAGACTAACTGGTCTCCCTTTTGCTAGACTCTCTCTTTTCTAATCCAACTCTACCCAGCTGCCAAACCATCTTCCTAAGGGACAGACTTAGCCATGCCATTCTTCTACTCAAAACTATTCAGTGCTCTTCTAGGGAAAAAATACAAAAATCTTCATCTTCAGACTTAAAGCCCTCCACACTCTACTCCAACAGTTCTAATCTTTTCTGTATTATCCTTAACACATTCTCTAATCAAATGGATCTACTTAGAGGATTAAACTCATTTCTCTCTTTACCCAATCTGCACCCCATGCCTAATTATGTACTCTACTCTACAAAGACTTTCTCAACCAATGCTTTATCTTTCCCCAAATTATTTTTTTATCTATCAATCTATATATCTCCTAGTTGAAAGTAAACTGCTTGAGAATAAAACCTATTTCCATTTAGTCTTTATGTACAGCCCTAATAGTATTTTGCATAAAGTAGGTGCCTAATAAATGCTTGCTGAATATGACAATAATTTTTACTCTTTTGAACATGTGTAATAAGACCAATATTTTCTTGACTCAGTGTCCCTGAGGAGTTCCCTGACTTCTTCCTCCCAAGCAATCTGACTGGCTGACGCTTCCAGGCCCCAGCTACATATATAGTCAGTGCCTCTCAGACTTGGTGAAAACCATGTGAATCACCATAGCCTGATAAAATACTGACCAGACAACTTTCCAGATCCAGCTGGAAATGGAGTTAAGGCCTACAACTTTCCTTCATTATTCAGAGAAGCTAAATGCCTCTATATCCCTGCTGTGTGTGGAACAAAGTAAACCTCCTGCCTCTAGTCTAAGCTGTATGATGACTTCTGCTTGCCTCAGTTTCCTCAACAGTAAAATGAGGATAATAACAGCACTGCTAGTTGTTGGGAAGACTTAAATACAATATTTGTAAAGCACTCAGTACAGTGCTTGGCAAAAGCCCTATATAAATGCTTATTCCTTTCCATTCCCCCTCCTTTGTTCAATGACTCACAAGTGCTTCATTTCATCCCAACAGCAAACCTGAACTAACAGGGTACAGGGATTAGAACACCTAAAACAACATGCAACTAGTTATTTAAAATAATTCTTTGTTAAATAAAAAAGGAACGGTAAAGACAATGTTAAATTAACTTCTAGTCCCAAAGAATAAAGGCAATATAAGCATTTCAATATATTTTTCCCTAAAAAATTCCATGCCAGCATTACTGCTTTGGACAACTTTTCTGAATAAACAAAAACTTTTTTTTTTTGAGTGAGAACTATAGTCTAACAAAGTTGAGTTACTGATTTCAGTATCCCATTTACATTGGCAAACATTTCTCCACTCATTGATGGGGAATGGAAAAACATTCCACTTTTTTGCCACTGGCCCTATATTGTTGAAGCACAAGCTATATAGTTTAGACTAATCCACTGGCCAGTTTCAGTGCTTAGCAGAGGGCCTGGTACATAGTACTCCATCAATTCTATTTGAGGTTGGTTTGACATTAAGATTTTTTGGGTCAAAAGCAATTAACCTGAAAAAGAATGTCAAAAATAAAGTTTAAACCCACCAGGGTAACAAAACTAAATTAAAAAATTAAAACTATATTAAGAAGAACTACACATGACCCCAAACTTAAGCACAATCTTTTTTTTTTTTATTAAAGCTTTTTATTTGTATAACATATGTATGGGTAGTTCCCCAGCATTGATCTTTACAAAGCTTTCCATTACAAATTTTACCCCCAGTCCCCTCCCCTCCCCTAGACGGCAGGAAGTCCACTACATGTTAATAATGTTGAAATGTTAAGCACAATCTTGAAAAATAAAATATACATTAAAATTAAGAGGTACAATCAACATCTGTAAGGCAGGGAGTGAGGGAAAGGACTATTATTAAGCCATAACTAAGAATCTATAACTACAACTAACAATCTAAAAAGTCAACATATCACTAGATATTTTATTTTTTTTTAAATCACAGTGCTCCCAGCCCTGAAGTCAGGAGGACCTGGCCTCAGATACTTAACACTTCCTAGCTGTGTGACCCTGGGCAAGTCATTTAACCCCAATTGCCTGAGCAAAAAACAAAACAAAACAAAACAGAGTTCAGCAACAGGTACACAATAAATGCTTGCTCATTGTTTCAGTTGCAAATTACACTTACACACACACACACACACACACACCCCCAAAGGGTATTAAAGTTTACCTCCACTGAAAACAAAACAGCACTGGGGGGTGGGGGGTGTTGTCAGCTAGGTGGCCCAGTGGATAGAGCACCAGCCCCGAAGTCAGGAGGACCTGAGTTCAAATCTAGTCTCAGACACTTAACACGTCTAGCTTCGTGGCCCTGGGCAAGTCATTTAACCCCAATTGCCTTAGTTTAATTTAAAAAAAAAAAAAAAAAAAAAAGGATCACATGAAAACCAAACAGCATTCTAATTGTACTTCAATTTAATTGCTATGGCCACTCCTTCCAAGTTGAGTTGATGGCCATTCATTCTTGAATGCCCAACCATCATGATTTTAATTAATATTGTCCTATATGTTGGACCCCAAACACAATTTCCTTAATGATAGTCTTTCAGCCACTGCTTCTAAATATAATTTTTAAGTCAACAGGCATTTATTAAGTGCCAACCATTACTCTGAAATATATCTAAGACAATGATTTCATTAATGTCATCCATTTAGAATAAACAGGATTCTCTATTAACAGATTATTCCTTTACTATTACCCATTTCATTTAAGTACAATGGCATTCTACTATAGCTATAAAAATGTATTTTTCCCCATCAATAATTATTCTAGCTGTACTACATCCTATATTTCTATTAACTATTTCCCAAAGATACTGTAGGATCCTCCCAAATACTGCTTCATTATTTGGCTTCTATACCACTATTCTGAAGCACTGCCAAAAAGTTTGTTTTGTCTTTCCTTCTTTAATTGAAAACAAGAATGCTAGTTTCTTTAACAAGGCAATTATAATACTACAAATTCTTAAGACTCCCTTTATCCATGTTCTACCTGTCTGTAGCTAAATTGGACTTCATGAGTTCACTCAAGTAAGACCTTTCATAATATATTAAGGGTTTTAAGTCATTAAAACAAAAGCATTAAAAGTCTTAACCGTTTTTTATTTACAAACTATGTTTAAAAAATTATCTTATGACATGAAAATCATGATAGAAACTTCTCATGAGGAAACTTAAGAAAACACCAATGAATGTTGAAAAGTATATTTTAAGTAAATTGCTAAGGCCTAATAGAAGCCTAGTGTTCAAGGCTTCGTTACAAAGACCCCAGAAACTTATCAAAGAATAAGAAAAAGCTGAACTAATCTATAAACATTTTGAAAAAGATAATTTTTAAAGGATGAAATGAATAGAAATTCTCTTTTCCTTAAAATTATTTCCTTCACCAAAATACCAATGTTCCTTAGAAATCAAGGCAATATGAAAATTCTTACATGAACTGATGCTGAGTGAAGTAAGCAGAAGAACCAAGAGAGCATTGTACATAGTAACAATATTATGTGATGATCAACATGATGGATTTGGTTCTTTTCAACAATGAGGTGATTCAAGGCAATTCCAATAGACTTAGCATTGAAAGTATCATGTTCATCCAGAGAGAGGACTATGGAGGCTGAATGTAGAGCAAAGCATAGTATTTTCACTTTTGTTGTTTGCTTGTTTTTTCTTTCTTTCTCTTGGCCTTTTCCTTTATGAGCTGATTCTTCTTGTGCAGCATGACGACTGGAAAATATGTTTAGAGGAACTGCACATGTTTAACCTATGTTGGATTGCTTATTGTCTTAAGAGGGGAAAGGAAGGAAAAATTTGGAACACAAGGTTTTGCAAAGGTTAATGTTGAAAACTATCTTTGCTGGTATTTGGAAAAATAAAATACCATCAAAAGTTTTTTAAAAAATATAAGGCAATATAGGGATATGCTATTACATGGACACAGATGGAAAGTTAATATAAATAGATTTATAGTCAATAATGCCAGTATAAACCTCTAGTTCAAATCAAATTCCCATCAAAGATAATAATGTATTATAAAATATACAGTTCATGTTTGAGAATTATGCCACATGCATTATTCTTTTACTGTGAGCTATTTTTGCTTCTAATAGCTCTGACTACTTGTTAATCACTACCTCAGAGTGGTCTACTGCACAGTAATTCAGGCACAAGGGACTGACCTCCTCATCTCCATGTAGGATATTTTTCAAAGAAAAAAAAAATGCTTTTTTGGGTAAAATGTGCTAATCAAGCTTTCCATGATCTCATAAATATATATTCATAATATCAGTGAAGGATGTAGACAGACATAAAACAGCTCTAAATAGATTTCAAAATAATACATTTCATGACATCTTAACTAGCTTTAAAATTCAAGTAATTTTTGAGAGCTTAAAAATCAACAATGGGTTTTCTACTTCTTTGTAAATGCTCCTCTGAATCAAGGGGTAGAAAAACCACTGAAATGGACTCAAGAAAAACAGTTAGTGCATTAAAGGATGTACCCAAAATTTATTGTGTGAAAGGCAGCAAATTTTTTTAATTACCCTCACCCTCACTATGGGAATGTTACTTATTCCTAAATAATTCTACAAAGAGACTGAGATAAACTATATAATAAGTGTCAATTCCTTTAAATAACTAGTGTTATAATTAGCCTTATTCTAATCTGCCCCTTTCCCTTAAATTGTATGCCCTGAAGAGTACCACCCTTTAATTGAAAATTAATCTTATCATTAATATTAGTTTTTATTTCATAGTAGAATTATAAAAGTATCTTCAGAGAGGTCACTAAATTCCAAAAATCAAGTTACAATGAAAACTGCTGGGTCCAATTTGCCAAGTAGAAATCCCTATTAATTCACATTATCTAGCATTCAGTGTAAAATGATTTATAGCCATAGTCACATTCATAAAGACTGTCAAATGTTCTTAAACTTAGGAAAAACTAAATTATGTATAAAGAATATTGGTAATTCATATTCAGTTTCTACAGTAATTTTTAAAGATTGCAATATCTGATTAATTCTCATACCACATTCCCTGATGGTGTCAGATATAAGATTCTCTGAACACTAATTCTAAAAATGGCATTTATTAAAGATAAAAGCATTTAACTGTAATTTGTTCATATTAAAGTTTAAATTGAGTATGACAAGGCTGCTTAAAATATAGCAATACTTTAGTATCATTGGGAATAATATTTTTAGCATAAGTGAATTTTAAAAAAAAAATTGAAATGCTATCCCCTCAAGTTTTAAAACTTTATTCTAGTCATTTTTTTCATGAAATTATCTCTAAAAGAGATTACTAATTTATTTACTGTGTCCTGAAACAGATGATCATATATTTTGTGGTTGACTCATGGTCACTGGTTTGAATATCCATTATTATATTATATATGATAACACCATTATGGGTTTGCTTTTTAGTTTTCTGTTTCTTCCATGGGTGTCAGACTATCAGCTATCACTTCTACTGTCCTGTGCCTAATTCATAGGCCTTCTATCTTCTTTCTAGGTCACTATATCTAATCTGCTATTATCTGGCTAAAGAATTAGATAACCAAACTTGTTAAGAACTATTAGATAAAAATCAATAAGGGCCTCTGTTAGAAATCCAAGGTAAATAATACTGGCATTAGAACAAGAGGTCTGTGATAGTTATTTCAATACTTTCTTGTTGGAGGTTAAAATTAATTGGGGGTATTACTGTACTTGCTATTTTAGGGGAAAAGATAATGAAATTAAAAAAAAATGATCTCTAAATTTTTAGTGTTTACTGTCCTAATAGTCAATTATTTACTGTGGTAGAGCAGGGCTTTCTACACATTTTTGGGTACATAAATCAAACATTTGTTGATAATAAATCATAATTTTATAATCCCCCATTCAGTCATAAGACTGTGCCCCACAGTTTAAGAAGTAGAGGAATGTCAAAAGGAAAAAGCATTCAAGTGGTTAAAATCTTGAATTGTGTGGCCCTGGCTAAGTCCTTTAATTTAATGTGCCCTTTCCTCATATTATAAAATAGAAAATAACCCATTTGTTATCTTGTTGCTGTGACACCAATCTCATAGGGCTACAGGGACGATTAAATGAGATACTGATCGTAACATTTTAATGTACTATATAAATGCCAGCTATTATCACACTCATCATCTTCATCATAAATAATACCAGAAAGATTCCAGAGTATTCAAGTTTTGATTTTAGCTACCTTTGAGTATCCTTCAAATAATACAACCATAAACTTTAAAATGAATGCAAAAATACTTTGCTAAAATGATTCACAAAGGCAATGAAATCAAGACAAAGATACTAATATTGAATACACATATATTACACAACTCCAGTATCTTTCTGAATCCTTATCAATGAATTGTTCTTCAACTACAAATTATGTCACAGAGGAAAACTTGAGAAACTATATAGAGTTCTAGAGGGAAAGCTAAGTGGAGTCATGGCTAGAATACCAGCCCTGAGTCAGAAGGATCCATCCTCAGACATTTGACACTTACTTGCTGTGAGACCCTGGGCAAGTCACTTAATCCCTCTCCACCCTTGCCTCAATGTCCAGTTTCCTTTGTATGTACTTTTCAATAAGATTAGAAATCCTCTTTCCTTTTTAACTGCTATATTCTATAATTACCCACATCTTACAACCCATCCTCACAAATTTTAGATGGATAACAATTCTGATAATGATCTGCTAATTCCAGAAAAGTAAAACAAATTAAAAGTATTTTTGTTCTGCCCATCTCAGAAAGCTGGGGGGGGGGGGGGCGAGAGAGAGAAAGGCATGGGCAAGAGAAAAGGTAAAAGAGAGTGGTTAGGAGAGTCATGGTAACCAGAGCCAGGAAGAGATATTAGAATGAGAAAGATCCAGAACAAGGGGTTAATATGCCCAAATTCACACTCTCTGGACAATCTTTAAAACATATAATCAGAGAAAATTTCCTTTAGACTTCTATAACAAAGCAAATTTCTAAATCACCAGGTTTTGTTTTCCTAAATTATGATGCTGGACACCAAAGAATGCAAAATCTTTGGCAAACATCTTAATTCATAATCAGAAATGCTATCTTCTTATTACTTCAATCATTCCCTGGTTACCTTTTTTTTTTAAATAAAGGATACCATATCCTGCATAAAGACTATTTTACTAAAATGATGCTATATAAGTAGATATCTTCCCATCTTAAATGCTCCTGTTGGAAAAAAGATAATTTTGCTTTTTCTCAACTCTTCCTCAAGACTCCAAAGAAATAATTAATCTAAATATGACATGCCTTTACAAAAGAATACCTTAAAACAAAACAATTTGGTAAGAAATACTAGAAGACATCAGTAAATACCTACATTTTCTGCTGATAAATGAATTTGCCTACTCAGTTTGATGTACTTTAAAAATTTTATTTCACCAGATGTAATCACTCTAAGAAAATCCTACAAAAACTTGTTTAAGATATTACTAACAGAAAGGCAGGCTAGTTTCTTCAAAGTGAGGATCAAGAATAAGCATCATTTCAATGGAACACCATGGATTATAATTGACATTCAATCTTTAGACAACCCAGTGTCATAAAAAAACAAAACAAAACAAAACAAAACAGATTTGTAGTCAGTACAGGAACAACAAGCTGGCTCATAAGAGTTACAAAATACCATTCATGGCTATTCTGGTAGATGTTCATCAAAGTAACTTTTGGAAGATACTTTTTAACCTTAAATTATTCCAAACACTTGAGGGGGGAAAAAGAAATACATAAAGGCTAAATGACTAATGTAACCAACATGCCTGATTCTCATTTTGATCCCTTAAATATTTTAAACATAAAGTATAGCATAATCTGTAAAAACTGATTAGATTAAAAGAAAAAAAAATACCTCAATCGAGTTCTGAATCACTGGAATTTTTGCTCTATTTCCTGTTAATACACTGATAGCATCAGCATTCAACACATTCTGTCTGTACAAGTTTAAAAAGAACTTTTTTCTATGATCAAGTAAGACTAAATTTATAGCTAATTCATTCTGCAGTTCATTTACCTAATATTGCTCTCATTATTTTTAGTTATCAAATTGCTCAGCCAAAACTTTATAAAATGAAAAGAAAATAAGTTCAAAACTAACAAGTGGTTTTTAAAAACTTACTATAAAAGCCTGTATCTCAGGTGCTATTTAGGACTGAATTTTAAAAATTCAAGCTTACAATTCAAATATTACTCTTCAAATGTAAAACAGTTTTTATTTGTGTGTATATTGACAATTCCTAGACAGTTTAGCACAAGTAAAACAATAGTAATAACTGAGAACAGGACAAAAAAAAAGCCTTACTCCAGTCTGCTGCATGTGGAATTTGAAATTGCATAAGATTGATCAATATTTTCTTTTACATGAATTTGTTAAAATGAGATTCCTTTATTTAAAAAATGAATGAATCTGATCTTAGCAGATAGTATTTACTTTAAAAAGATAAAATGGATGCAAAATGAGATTACTTATGGTAGTAAGGTCACTACCCATTTGTGTCCAAATTCTTTTCTAAGAATAAAGAGTACGGAAAACCCAATTAAGAGTCCGGACTTCGTGAATACAGAGAAGTGGGGGTGGGGGTGGGGGATAACCGAGGAAGCTGCAAATTCCCACTACTAGAAACCTCTCTTATCAGAAACATTTGAAGAATTTCTCCACAACAATTAAGTTGACTTGAAGAATGGAAACCCTAACATCTCAAATATACTATATATGGAATCGAACATGACCAAGCATATAAACACACAAAGTCACATTGTTTCCGACACTTTGGTATACAAATCAGTCGGATGAACCCCACAGCATGGACAACACAGCCACGCACCTGTCACCTGTAAGGACACTTACTACTCTCCCTTTCCCCCCAAATAAATACACATCCCATCTACCTTAACCAGGAGCTGAACCTAGTGGGACGGAGGTAGAGGAAGAAAAGATTAAAGAAAAAAGAAAAAAAAAAACTGCTCCAGGAAGGCACGGAGACCCCTTTAAAAGGGGCGTCATTAAAATGGATGGAGAGGGAGAAAGGAAGGACCTGTATCTCCCACTTCTCTTAAATCCTCCTGCCCCTTACCCCCATCCCAGGCCAAAGTCTTCCTTCCCCACCCCCCACCCCCATTTCAAACACTAGCACACGCAGATACACTTTTACACACGACTAAGGGGCGGATCGAGGGCAATGGGGCAGCAGCGGCGGCGGCAGCAGCAGCAGCAGCAGCAACAGCAGCAGCAGCAACAGCAGCAACAGCAGCAGCAGCAGAAGCATGAGCCCTCCCCCACCTTGGGGCTCTCCCCGGTGCCGGGATCCGAGGAAGCCCCCGGGCGGGCTCTACACTCCCCGCCTCCCTCCCCCCAACCCCGCCGGCGGTCCTCCGGCTCCAGAGGACCCAATCTCCACCTTGTCACAGTGGGGGGAAGGGGAGGAGAAGGGAAAGGGGGTGTGGAAGGGGAAAACGAGAGAAAACGGGAGGAAGCGACAGGCGCCCCAGGCGCACAGGCCTGCAGAGCCCGGAGAAGATCCTGCCAACCGGGGCCCGAGGGAGGTGCGGGTAGCTGAGGGGAGAAGGGGGAGGAATCCGCGGGAGCCCCGCAAAGGCCCGGCAGCGCGTTCCACTCACCCTTCACCGTCGTTGCCGCGGCCGTTGCCGCCGCCGCCTCTCCCACTAGGGCAGCCGTCTCAGTCTCCGTCTCCGTCTCAGTCTCCGCCGCCTCCGCCACGGCCGCCGCCAGCGCCGCCGCCGCCTCCTATTCCACCCGGCAGGGGGGACACCTCAGCGCTCCCTCCCTGCTCAGCCCCCTCCGATCTGCTGCCGCCGCCGCCGCCGCTTCTCGTGGCCGAGGGGGAGGGGAGAAGAGGAGAGGGGGTCGGGCTGGGTCGCCCCGCCGGCGGCAGCAGCAGCAGCAGCAGGTCGAAGGCGATGGGGTGGGTGGGTGGCGGCGCCGCTCCCCGATCCTCTCTGCTCGGCTCAGACTTGCTCGGCCTCCCTCCCTCTTCCCCCACCCCCCCGCTCACGCTCCAGCCCTCCCCCCACCCCCCCCAGCGCTCTCGCTCGCTCTCGTTCTCTTCGCCAGCAGAGTCCAAACCAAAATACTGTCACACAATATGGCGGCCCGAGCAGCGGGCAAGCACCGCGAGATTTCGGTTCCCCGCCCCCTCCTACACACTCACACACATATACACATACACCCCTCCACTTCTTTCTCCTCCCTCCCGCCGCCGGGAAGGCGGGGGCTGACCCGACGGTGGGGAAGAGATGCTCTTACTCTGACACCTTCTATTCTCTTTCTCCTCTCTCTCTCTGTGTCTCTCTCCCTGTGTCTGTCTCTGTCTCTCTCTCTTTCTCACTTTCCCTCTTACCCCTCTCGTTCTTTCTCCTCTATTACTCTCATTTTCTATCATCCCTTTCATCAATCTCTCTCACTACTTCCTTCTCTCTTTCTCGATCTCTCGTCCCCCCTTCCCCGTCAATCTCTATCCCACCACTTGCCCCTCTCTTGGTCTTTCGTTCATTTTCTCGCCTTCCCCCGTGCCATTCTCTCTTCCACCACTATCCCTAGTCTCCCGCTCTTCCTCTTTCGTTCTTTATCCCCGTTTCTCTCCATCTCTCTACCACCACTTTATCCTCTCTCCCTCTCATTCTTTCTCCCATCCACTTTCATTCTTTCTCTCTACCAATCTCTCTCTCATTTTCCCTCTTTCCCTCCTCTTCCTTACCCCCATATCCTTTCTCTTGTCTCTCTTCTTCACTGTTTCTTTCCCTCTGTCTCTCTTTCCGTGTCTCTGTCTCTATGTTTTCTCTGTTACTTCTTTCTTTTCCTCCTCCTCCTCATTTTTTCTTCTTCTTCTCCTCCTCTTCCTTCTCACACACACACATTTCTCTGCCTGGTCTAAAGAGAAAAAGTGACTCCAGGACAACCTCCTAACTTGCAACTAATCGATTACAGCCAGAGTTTGATTTAAACTGAAAAGTGAAATAGACCTTTCCCCCTTTCCATCTCCATTTCTCAACCCCACAGAGGAGTTTCTCTTGTTCCTAGGAACGAAGTGATTGTAGAAACTGGGTGGAGATTAGAGAGCTGAGTTCCAAGGATGTCCTTGAGTTAGTTCTCTCTCATCTTTCTCGGGTTTTCACACACACATCCCACTTCATCTCTATGTCATATAGCTAAGCAAGAAAGGATGAGGGAAGGGATATAGGAAGCCCTAGTAGTAGGGGAGATGCTGTTGCTACTTCTGAACTCCTCTATTTTTCTATGCTCTGCCTTAGGCACTGAAAAGAAGGGGAGAGGTATGCATTGAGGGAAAGATGGAGGAAGGAACATAGAAAGGAACAAAAGATACTGAAATTGTAGCTTCTACTCTTCCTTCCAACTTTGGTTGCTGTGTGGGAGCAAGGGATGACCAACTATGGAGGGGAGAAATGATTCCTTGCAGTTTCTTGGGATGCAAGACATCCCAATTAAATGGTAGAATAGAGGACTCAACTGCCTCATATCAAAAAGGGGGAGATGAAGCTCTACTGGTTGTGAAAGAACAAGGCATAACAGGGGCATGTCACAGCAAGTGAGTGTTTATTTTTTGGCAGTCTAGGAAATTATAAGTGAGAGGACCTAATTTACTGACCTTGGATCTACCCCAAAGTCACAGCTTTTAAGAATTTCAAAAAAGAGTTGAATACTTAGTATTTTCAAGCCTTTAAAAAAATTAATCTTAGTCTTGTTTATATTGTTGGAGTTTTTATTTTACTTTAATTGTCCATTCCTAGAAGTCCTAGGAGCAGAGCCAGAAACATTTTAATGTTGTGAGGTGGAGTGGGGCATAATTCAAGCCTTTCCTATTTCCCCCAAAAGGGGAACATCTGTTTAATTTCCTTCAATAAATGGACTATCACCCAATTTGGGGTAATTATTTGAAATTTTTTCAATTTTTTTTAAAAATTGCAATTGTCTGATGAAATTCCAAAACAGTACTGCAATATTGTGTCCTTATCAAAAATGTCCAAGTCCACAAATTCTTTTTTCAAAATCTTCTTAATGTTTAATCCTCTGACAGCTCTGAAAAATAAGATACTTTCTTCCTTCTAATCACAGTATAATTACTGTAGATCCAATAAGACAATATTTGATGCTGTCTTTAAAGTTGTGGCATTTTCTCTTTTGTACTCATCTTAAAAAGATAATAAGTCATTAAGTCAAACCAACAACCTCTTATTAAGTGCCTACTGTGTAACATATATTGTGTTAAGCACTGCTCTGAAATCCTATGTATTGTCACCTAATTTAGGTCCTGAACATACTTGAAAGAACATTTATTTATGCATTAATTTTTTTTTTCAGAATCTATCTTCTTAGAGTTGAAATTTTTGATATTTATTCCCACTGAGAAGCAGCATGTGATAGTGGGTAGAGATCTAAGAATCAGGTAGACTCTTGAAATCCTGCCTCTTGACTTACAGTGGCCTAATATCATTAGGGGAGTACTCCAGGCAACTGTAGGTGTAGGTCTGCATTGGTAGAGATGTTTCCTTTACCAATGAAATCAAAGATTGCATACGAATTCTCATTCTATTGGTAATCTTGAGAATAAAGAAAATTGGAATTTCTTTAAAAAAGAGGATTTTATATTTTTGTTTTATCCACCAGTGACTGGAAAACTGATGAAAATGTAAATTTCTCAGATCTCTGGAAAAATTGTGATTAATTTGAAGGGAATTGACTGATCAGGCAATTTAAAATTAAATTGACCACATATTTGAAATCTCTGTGAGGTCCTCTTCCTACTGTAGAAGATGAAATATATTTATATGAAAATACAAAAATTACAGGGAAGATTAATTAGTAACAGAATGGTAAAGGGTTAAATTCATTGAATGTGGAGAGGACCTAGGTTTGAATATAGATTTGTGACCTTGGGCAAGAACTTCCCTCCTCAAGACCTGGATTTCCTCATTCATAAAATGAGGAAGTTGGACTAGGTGACTGCTAAGGACCAGTGTAACTCTAAATCAATCTCATGATACTCCTGTGAAGATAGAGTCCTGGTGACTCCACCTTCATGGGCTCAGACATTCCTTCATTTCTAGTCTCATTGCTGTCACTTCAGAATGTGATTACTACTACATAGAACTATTCTACTTATAATTGGATAGATTACCATTCATAAATAATTCCCTCCTCAAATTTTCTATAGCATTTTATTGAGGACTTTCTTTTGCATTTATCTACTTTGGACTTGGTTGTGTACTATTTTGTCTCTTACATTAGACTATAAAGCTTATTGAGAATAGGAATTGTTTTAAGATGAGCTTGAGAAGCAGAAGGCTCTTTCTTAGCAGGCCTTTTTTTGTTATTCCCAGACTTGCTAAATTTGTTGTTGAACTTATTTAATCAATAAAATATTTTAATGCACCTACAAGGTGCTTCAGTATGTACTGTTAAAAATACACCCCTACATCTAAATGGAAAGCCTTATATTTCAGAGAGTTCCCCCTCCCTCCAAACATAGACATATTAGGACAAATATCTATTTGTCCACTACTGCAGAGCTCAACAACAAACTCGAGATTCAATAAGGGAAGCTATAGAAGAGTTTTAGGAAGTCAAGGCTTCTTTCCTTTGCCATACTTAGATAAATGCTCTTAGCAAGTGACTTTACTTAAACTCAAAATATTTTGATTTCTCCATTTGCAATTCAACTTAATTCAATTCAACTAGATTTAAAAAAAAATAAGCATTTTCTAAGTTCTAGGACTACATTAAGAACTAAGTGTATACAAAAAACAAATAATCTTCGATTTCACAGATTTTATATTCCAATGAGGGAAAGATCATAGAAATATTTAGGCACCTTCTCTCTCTCTCTCTTTCTCTCTTTATATATATATATGGAGGGAAACAGAGACAGAGTATATGAAGGTAATCTGAAAAGGGAAGACATTAGCAGCTGAGGAAACCAAGAAAGTACTAGCTTTAAAATGCAAACAACTATGAACACAAAAGATATATACAGAATATATTATAGTAGTAATTTTAGAGGGGAAGGAGAAGGAGTATGGGAGGGAAGAGACAAAAATACTAGGAAAGGTTTCCCATACAAAATAGGATTTGATGAGTTTTGAAAGAAGCCAAAAGAAAACAGAAGTACAAAATATTAATAATATTAATATAGTAGTAATTGTAGAGGGGAAGGGAAAGAGGAGGGAGGAGACAAAAACACTAAGAAAATTTTCCCATAGAAGGTAAGATCTGATGAGTGTTCAAAGAAGCCAAAAGGAAACAAAAATGCAGAGGTGAGAAAGCAGAGCAGATAGGCATTACAAAAACACCAAGAAGGATGATAAAGTATCATGTTTGAAGAATGGCAAGTAGATCAGTATACTAAACCTGGAGTATAGAGTGAGGAGAGGCTAGTAAGATGTAAGAATCTTGGAAGTGGATTGCAGGGGGAAGAAATTTGAGATAAGGTAAGTTACAAGGCTATTTCAGTAGTCCAGATGAATTGTGGAGAGGAGGTGATATATTCAAGAGATGTAAAAGTAGAAACAGCATTGTTATAGTGTAGTATGGCACTTTTGCTCAAATACTTGGTAAACATTACTTCCTACTGAGCTAAAAAATAAACAAACCACACATTCAATTGTCTATACTACTTTTGTTTCGAGAATAGAGAAAATAGTTCATATCACATAGTCATAATCAGTAAACATTTTTTAAGGATCCTACTATATGCCAGACACGGTGCTAAGCACAGGCAATACAAATATAAAAAAGGAATAGTCTCTGCCCAAAAGAATCTTAAAATCTAATGAGACAATACTCAAAAGGAAGCATAAAAGTTGGAGGGACCAGAGGATAGGTTTATGGAGTTAAAATTAAGCAAAGCAGCTGATGGAAAGTGAAGAATTTAATTGGAAAATTCTGAGCCTTCTATAAAAGAAGACTTGGAAAGAATTTGCTTCATTCTCCAGCCCTTCAATCACGGTAAAGAGGAAGCAGAGTGTGCTGAGAAGGTGTTGGGTATCAAAACTGGATTAGTCTCCAAGTTGATGAGATTTCAGGTGGTGAGATTTTCATTTGATTCTGGAAAGGCATGATACTTGTGGGGTCAGAAACATAGAAGCTGATGAAAGATGAAATGTATATTTTTGTATACCCTTTCTCATTTGTCTACTAATTTCTACCTTATCCAGCTTATAAAATTCAACTTAAATACCACCTCTTCCCTGGAGCTTTTTCTGATGCCCTCTCTTCATAATGATGCTCTTTCTACTGTCTTTTACCTTATATTCATTTAGACCTTTCTTATGCATCACTATTTATTAGTTTTTATTATAATAATGTGTTATCTCACTCATTTCTCCTTCTAGACTATGAGACCAGAATGCCCTAATTTCTGCCTCCTAGTTTCCCTGATTTCCTTTAAGTCCTAGCTAAAATCTCATCTTCTAAAGAAGACTTTTCCCTGACACCTTTTAATTCTAGTAATTTACCTTTGTTGATTATTACCAATTTATCCTGCATATAACTTGTGTATAACTGTTTGCATGTTGTCTCTCCCTTTAGACTCAGAATAGGAACTATTTCTCCTTTTTTTGTATCCCTAGCACTTAGCATAATGCCTGGTATAGGCAACCTTTAATAAATGTTAATTGACTAGCTGACAAACTCCAAGAAAGGCAGAAATTGTAGCTTATTTAAATTTTATCGTTTCCCAAAGCCTAGTTCAGTTTCAAATGCTTTTCTGCACATGATGCTTAATAAATGTTGAATTGAATTGAATTGAGTCATATGTGTTAGGCTGGGAAGTTGAATGGTTATCCATATTTAACTGAATGATTTTCTTTCAGGGAAATCATAGTTACAATGTGATGGACAGGGATCTATGGATATCTTCCATCTACTCTTTAATTCTCTTTAAGTGGGAAAAAAGGAACTGGAATGGCTAGCCTTCTCAAACTTTGCTCACACCTTCCTCTTTCAGTCTCACTATCCCATCACAGATATACTACCACCTTCAGCAAAATGGGACTTTGAAGTTTCTGGGTTGCTAAGAAGGAAATGAAGATTTAGAGGAGATACATGAAAACCTTCTAGTTGTTTTCCTTAATACATGTTCTATTTCCACTCCTCTGTCTAAACTATCTTTTATGAATTTTATCTTTCAAGAATCTAGGTCTTCATGATTTAGAAATGTGCCAATCTCTAGTTCAGGAGTGGGATTTGCTGATATCCACAGGTTCTATACATCCTTTGAGTTACTACTGAGATGAACAGTTTTCTAGTATCTCTTAACAGAACCTGCTGAGCATTTGAGCTTGCTACTGAGTCATTTCTTTCTCTCCTTCTTCCATAAGCTCTAATCATTTTAGTCTGTCTGACACACTTAAGAAAAAAGGTTTTTACTGAAGATACTTGGTAAATAGGCATTTTCTTGGAGACAGTTAAGGTTATTAAATTTTTTTTTGTTTTTATATCAACTAAACTTCTCTCTGTGTCCCTCCATTTTTTCCCTCCCAGAGAGACAACCCACATGGCAAAGATAATTATTTTTAAAGAAAAGAGAAAGAAGGGAAAAAACCTAGTAAAACTGATAAATATATGTAAAAATTATCTGGCAATATATGTAATGTCCCAACTAATGGATCTCTCATCACTGTGAAGAACTAAGGGCAGAGTTGCAGTGGAAATGTCTTCTCAGATAACTTTTTAAAGTCCAAGCTTATAAGATGACAGGAAAAGATAATGACGAATGTTGGAGGGGATGTGGGAAAACTGGGACACTGATACATTGTTGGTGGAACTGTGAACGGATCCAACCATTCTGGAGAGCAATTTGGAACTATGCTCAAAAAGTTATCAAACTGTGCATACCATTTGACCCAGCAGTGTTTCTACTGGGCCTATATCCCAAAGAGATTTTAAAGGAGGGAAAGGGACCCACATGTGCAAAAATGTTTGTGGCAGCCCTTTTTGTAGAGGCAAGAAACTGGAAACTGAAATATCTATCAATTGGAGAATGGCTGAATAAATTATGGTATATGAATGTTATGGAATATTATTGTTCTGTAAGAAACGACCAGCAGGACAATTTCAGAGAGCCCTGGAGAGACTTGCATGAACTGATGCTGAGTGAAATCAGCAAAACCAGGAGAACATTATACACAGCAACAAGACTATAAGATGATCAATTCTGATGGACATGGTTCTCTTCAACAATGATGTGATTGAAACCAGTTCCTATTGTCAGCGATGAAGATAGTCATATACATCCAGAGAGAGGCCTGAGGGAACTGAGTGAGAACCACAACACAGCATTTTAACGCTTTCTGTGAATATTTCCCTGCATTTTGTTTTCCTTCTTAGGTTGTTTTTTTTTCTCTCTAGATCTGATGTTTCTTGTGCAGTAAGATAACTGTATAGAACATATATTGGATTTGTCATATAATTTAACATATTTAGCATGTATTAGATTACCTGTCATTTAGGGGTAGGGGTGGGGGGAAGGAGGGGAAAAGCTTGGAACAACAAAAAAAAAAGTTTTGCAAAGGTCAATGTAGAAAAATCACTCATATGTTTTGTAAATAAAAAGCTTTTAATAAAAAAAATAAAGTACAAGATTATTCTTTGTAATTTTGCATCATTAATTTTCAACTGGGAAACATTTACTCTTACCCAAAAATGGCCTGACATGATCAGGCCAATATCAAAATTTTTGGTTTAGTCAATAAATTAAACTATTCTTTTGACTTCCAGAAGTAACACATCAACTGTACATGAAAACTTCTGTGTACAAGGAAGGCCTATATTTAAATTCTAAGTTCCGAATAAGCTTTTCATAAAAGATTCTCACCTTCATTAATTGAAAAAACATAGCTTTTAATAAGAGAGGAGCACCTTCCTGTCAGGTATAACTGGGCACTGAATATATTATGTGTCTTTCCTGTTTCAGATAGAGAATATAGTAGCTCAATGTTTGAGCACTTGGGACATGATGAAACCTCTGACCACTTCTAATGGTCATATGTGTTTTAGTGTAGCCAGTAACAAAGTAATCTAACTAGTCACTGAACAGGATGAGCCAGTGACTTAGTGGATATAGAGACTCAACCTTGGGGTCTCTTCTGCAGACAAGTGGCTTTCCTATGAATGTTGAGTGAAAGTGTTGACTTCCTCCCCCATCCTGTAGCAATAGCCTGCAAGAGAGGTTAGCTAAAATCCATATCCTGTTTAGATGAGTCTGATCTCAGTTTTGGGACATCTTTGTTTTTTATTCTGATCACAGGGCCATGAGTATCAATTTTGAGATGGCTGGGAGATGAACCTTTTTATGCTGAGAGATTTGTCTGTCCTTGGCCCTTTGGTCCAAGTTGATAGTTGACAAGAAGAGTCCCCTGTGATTATTTTAGTGACCTTGGACCAGATGACCACCAAGAAGAGAATGAGGTTACTAATCTTGACTCCATATATTTTGAGAGGGATGCTGCAGAATCAAGATGAAGTGTAAAAATGCTTATTCAGCAGTCCCTAAAACTATTTAAGGTTTAGATGAGCTCAACTTCTTGGAAAGTATAACTATAACTATCATGTCCTGCATTAAGTCTTTCTGCTAGTGCATATATAAGAGTTATTCTCTGACTCCCACTGCCTGAAGATTTAAGTGTGTTATATTTCAGTCTTCTCCTAGGGTTCTCTAGCACCTTTGAGAGACTGGGAGTGTGTTTCAGTTCTGTCATTGGCTCAAGCCTCCATCAAATGTATTTATTTAGGGGGTTCAAGTACTATCATTTGACCACTTAATAGCTAAATTACAAAGGAATACTTACTTCAAAGGTATAACAAAAGCAAACATAAATATTTCTCTTCAATATGTTGAGGGAAAGATTTCCCCTAAACCCCACTCCTCCCAGGGTAGGGAAGAGGAATTAAATTCACAATTTAACTCAATTCCTTCATAGTATTAATTCTTCCAAATTCAAAATCCAATCTCCCCACCCCACCCCCTATGGACTTACATCATGGACCTTGGCTTTTCAAAGCTTCCTTGCTGAGCTGATTACAAAACCCAGCCTGAAATTTGGGCTTTGAGGTCCTTATGCCTCAGACTCCCTTGTTAGAAATTCTGTCCCTTTACCTAGAACTGAAAAGGACAAACAAAAAGGCCTAAATCCCAAGTCTGTTCTTAAGGGCCACAAGGCCTAAGGGGGAAGGATTTTATACTCCTTTCTGCCTAGTTCACTGCAAGTTGTCCTTACAAATTAGGCTTTCACTACAGGAGGCAGCCCCAGATAAAGTAAAAGAAGCAAGTAGTCCTAACTATATAGCCAATGGACAGAGGCTATTCCCACTCATGTAACAGGTAAATATAGAATATCTATATCTGTATCCATCCTCTAAGAAGCAGATCGCTGGTATCTCACACATGGGTGCTTCCACCTGAGGTGATCTAAACATGTCCCAAATTCCCATTACACATGTTTATAAATATATTTGATTAACATTTCTTTTTAATTTAATTACCTGTTCCATATCTGATTCATATTATATATTGAATACCTTTCTACTACCCTTCCCTGACTTCTTTTGACAACCACTAGATATGAAATAAAAATTAAGGCTTGAGTAATTTTTCCCTAAGCATTAGAGCAAGATAAGTAATGATCCAAAGAATATGATAAAAGGGAGCCTAAACCATCTCATTAGAGCTCAATCTATTCAGGAATGAACCTATTTGAATTACTTGAGTATGTCCAGAATAGAAAAGCCCTTCAGTGGAGATCAAGAAGGCAATGATCCCAACCTCCCTGTACCAAAAAGTAGTTTTTCATTGCTAAGTATGGCCAGTCCTCTGTATTGTTGTTACCTTATGTCTGTCTACCATTAAAACAGAAGCTATAAAACTATTTCTAAGACCCTGTAGCTACAGCATTCTGTTGGTCTAATTACAATTAATTTTTTATGAGGGTTTATTCTACTTTCTTAGGCTATGTCCCTGTAATTATTTTTCTATAAAAACACATCTGATTATATTGTAGGGGACATGGAAAAAACATTGCAATTTTTGCTTTGCCATCCAGCAACTGTTACCCTTTGAGCTTCTTCATTCCTCTGTACCTCAAACATCCTGATTCATACCCCTACCCAAAAAAAGAAAAACTCACTGGAATTCTAAAACCACCTATCAAAACAACATAATATATAAAAGCTTGAAGAAGAAAAAGAATGAGAAAGAAGGAGTTTGTAGCATGACACCTTGCTCTTTTTTCTTGATACTTTTCAGTTGTTAATTTCTTACAGAGTAACTAGGGGACAGTTTTATTTTAATTTTAATTTCTGCTGCCTACTGAGGTAAGTCTAGTATTCACTCTTACAAAGTTCTACTACAACAAAATAAATAGGTGGGGCTTTGCATTTGCTACAATGGGATTTTATTCCATCCATCTATGCAATAAGGATTTGTTGAGTGCCTTCTTACATGCAAGGCACTGTGTTCAGCAGGCATATAGCTGCAGAGATAAATATGATATATTCCTTGACCCTTAAGAATTTGTGCTTTATGTTGTAGACACCTGAATGTAAAAAAAAAAATGAAAGCTTTTAGGTCAGAAATGAGATGTTTGAGATAGTCTGTGTTAGTGCTGCATATTTCTCTCGTAGATTCTACCCTTGCAATTATTCATAGGCACTTTAGGATCTTCTGATGTTCACAATGTCACTTACTAAAAGAAAGAAAACATACACAAATTGCCAGGACCCCCTAATAAAAGCTAGATTAGTTGAATATACATTTCATGTGGGAAGCTGTGGTCCTAGTCACTATTATATTGATGTAGAGAAGGGCTCCACCTTTTATTAGACTCATGTTTTGACACCTGGAATTTCGCATCTATGAGAGACGATAGACAAAAATCTGTCTCTTCTTGTACCAGGTATATTATCTTGTGTTATCAGCTCTTTAAGGTCACACCCAATTAGGAGATTTTTTAAAATGAATCATACATGGTGAGAAATCAAGTCTCAAAGTTTTCTTGTGGTCAGCTACAATGATGGTTATATATGTTTGGGATTATGGAGAGGAATGGGAAGAGAAGGGTCCTATTATAAGTGTAAAGTAAAATATAATAGTTGCTTCTGTTTCTAATATTGTGGAATTTGGTGAACAAATCCATATTCAATCCATCATAGACTTAGTGGTTTTATAGCTCTTCCCAGGTTTCAACTTTCAAAATGGCAGCCAAAATCTTTTAAATTTATTTCACATCTGATTATTTTAATTATCCCTATCTGAAATCTGACCAACATCTCATTATGAAGTATAAAGATCAGAAACTGGAGCAAAAATTTCCTTCTTCAAAACTATCTGTGGCTCCATGGAATCTAAATGTTGTGTCTTGTGTTGAATCTCTAGTTCCTAGATTACTTTGTGATGCAGTAAAAAGAACAGTAGCTTTGCATTTGGTTTTAAGTCTTAATTCTGTTGCTACTTATCTGTATGATTTTGAACAAGTCTCCTATCCTCCCTGACCCTCAGTTTCCCCATTTGTAAAATGAAGGGTTTGGACTAGTCTATAAAATCCCCTCCAGCTTTATTAATGACTATATTTAATAATTGTTTAGGTAATTAGATTGAATTTGGGAATGTGGAAGACCTGTAGCCTGAATCCATTGTAACAATAATGGGTAGAGGGATTAAAGTGCAATTGAATATGTATGTATTCTGTGCAAAACAGAAGAAATAAGAATTAGGGGTAGAGGTTATAGAAAGTCATCCTTTAGCTCAATAAAAGGGGAAATATTCCTAATATAGCTTTCCAAAATTAGAATGGACTATCAGAAAACAATGATATCCCACCATTATTGAAGGTCATCTTTTACAAGGGGTGTCATAGAAGTTATTCCTATACAGGTAGGACTAAAGTGGGAAGTTGTATCATACAAATAGAATAAACATTGAATTTGGATTTGGAGAGCCTGAGACCAAATCTTGGTTGTACTGCTTATTTTTCTGGGTGACCTCAGGCACATTTAAAGTCATTTAACCTCCTTGGGCCTTCCATTTCCTCATCTATAAGAGGAGGGACTTGTACTAAATGGCCTCTGAGAGCCCCTATAATTCTGAAATCCTATGTCTCTTACTCATTGAGGTATAAATTAGTCATATGTCTCTTTTAGTCATATGGCAAATGGTGATTCAAACATGGCTCCAGAATCATATAGCTATGAAAATTGCTCCTTTAAAAACAGTAACATTTCAAGAGCTCTGATCCCTCTGAAAGGGAATGGAGTTCAAGAATATTCTGATGGCAAAATCTAGGGAACTTACTGAGTTGGAATTCAGGTAGATGCAATGTAAGAAAGGATTCTTGCTTTCCAGTGATCAAGGATTTAAGGAGAAAAAATAACTTTGGCTTTAGTGATCACAGTGAAGGGAACTGGGAAAGTGGAACTGGAAAGAATGGTAAAATTCTGAATTGTCTGTGCCTAAATTCTCAGATAGTTTATATCCTCATGCTGTAAAATAAAATATTTCTTATATTTTAAACATATGAGCATGTTGTTACTGGTGCCAAAGCTCCTCAGTTCTGAATAGCCCAGGTGAGCTTGAAAAACAGTCCTTGAACAAACAAAACAGTGTTGCTGTTTACATGCTCCAGGGAATCTATCCCAGCCCCATTGACCTGTGTTTTCTTATATTCTTCTTGGTTAGTTGGTTGACCCAGGTGGTCTAATCTTTTCTTGGCATTTTCACTCATGTTTTCCTCTCCCACACTGTCTAGACTGACTCTAAGATGTAGAGCAGTGGACTTGGTGAATACTCCTGCTCTTTTCCTTCTTCAGTATTTACCATTTATGACCCTTCCTCTGACATTTTGGATGGATTCCCTGGCCAAGATGAACAGCAACAATTCATAGGATCATAGGATTATAGGATTTGGAGCTTAAAGATACCTTGGAGATAATAGAAATCAACTCCTTTGATTTATGGAAGACTAAACTGAGACTTAAAAAAAAGAAGAAGTAACTTGTATAAAGTCAGACAACTAACAAGCAGCAGAGCCAGGATTGTGTTGGGGTGACTATATATATGTTGACAGATATCATAGGGGAAGAAGGGAAGGGGCCGGGAATCTTTTCTGATTCATTGAATAATGAAGGTAAAACATCGTTTTGCTGTTACCTGAGACAAGACTGATCAAGAAGCTATCTATTAGGTGTTCTTGCATCATATATTCCCACCGAAATGTGTGGCATTCCACATATACTTGCCAAAGTTTTTTTCAAAGATAGATTTGTTTTATTTATAATAGTCTAGGGGCAGCTAGGTGGTGCAGTGGATAGAGCACCAGTCCTGAAGTCAGGAGGACCTGAGTTCAAATCTGGTCTCAGATACTTAACATTCCCTAGCTGTGTGACCCTGGGCAAGTCACTTAACCCCAATTGCCTCAGCAAAAAGAAAAAAAAATATTTATAATACCTTATTTAGTGGCTTCCTTTAAAAAAATTTATAAAAACTTTAGTGGATAGAGCACCAGCCCTGAAGTCAGGAGGACCTGAGTTCAAATCAGGTCTCAGACACTTAACATTCCCTAGCTGTGTGACCCTGGGCAAGTCACTTAACCTCAATTGCCTCAGCAAAAAGCAAAAACAACAACAACAACAACAACAAAAATAAAACAACTTTAACCAAGTAATACCTGTGACATTGTGCCATATCTTTAGGAAACAGTCTATAGTTACCAACCTTGCTCTTTTTTTGTGATCAAATTCAGTGTCTAGCACCTTAAATCATTTGGATTACTTATTCCTATGTTCATTATTTTGTACCTGCTTACATTTCTCTTTTATTGCCCCATTTCTCCCAGTTCCCTCAGCCTTGAGAGATATTTATGAATTGGTATATTTCCCTTCCCTGGAAGAGTTTTAGTGTTACTTGCTAATTCTAAGCATGACATACATAAAACCATGATTTTTAGAATAGACTTCACTGAAGCAGTAAAAAGTTTGCAAGTCAATAAAGAAATAAAACATTTGTAGAAAGATGGCCTCTCTCTAGGACATATGATAGTAATTTGTTCACAGAGGGGCTACTAACATTGGTTCTCCCTCTTTCCTCAAGGAAAGACACAATTATTTTTTTTCCCTTATAGCAGATGGTCCCTGTGAAGAATAGGTTTACATTTTTAATATTTGCAAAGGAGAATATGGGCATCCTCTGTTATCTGACTACTGAATCTAAAAGTAACTACTACTAATTTGCCTCCCCTTATAGCTATTTTACCCATCTCTCCATCATAAGAGAAACTAGTATTCTGAACATCAAGACAGTTTAGTGAATCTTCTTTAATCTGGATGCAATACTTAACATTCAGAACAACTCTACTTTGAAATATGATTATATATAATTATAAATTTCACAAATCCCACAGAATTAGAAGGAACTTTAGAAGTTATTTTGTACAAAATATACCTGAGCAAAATCTCCATGACAGCACTCCTGACAAGTGAGCATCCTGCAATCATTTGAAACCCTCCAGTGATGGAGAACTTACTAGCTCCTGAAGTGCACATTCCTCTTTTAGACAATAATTGTAAGAAAGGGTTCCTTGTACTGAACTGAAATCTGCCCTATAACTTTTATCTATTATTCTTAGGTCTGCCTACTGGGGCCAAGCAGAAAAAGTCTAATTCCTCTTCCATGGTGATGTCCTTTAAAATACTGAAAAATAACCATCATATTCCAGAGAACATAAGCTCCTTGAGAACAAGGACTTTTTCTTTGCTTCTTTTTTCCCCTCTTCTACCCTCCCCCTCCCTTTCTCCTTTTCCTCCCTCCCTCCCTTTTTTTCTCCTTCCCTTCCTTCATTCCTTCTTTTCTTCCTTCCTTCTTTTTTTCTTCCTTCCTTCCTGTTTTCCTTTTTTCCCTCTCTCCTTGCCTCCCTCCCTCTTTTCTTCTCTTCCTTCCTTCCTTTTTTTCTCTTTGTATCCTCAGGAGCTAACATAGTATACTTAATAAACATGTATTAAATTTAATTTTTATTCTAATTTTTTTCTCTCAATTAAATATTACCATTTCACTTCAATATTACTAGTCTTTACATGATCTTTAGGTTCATCAGTATTTTGGTTTCTTTCACTTTGATATAGTGTGATAAAATTGTAATACTTGCTTTTTAAAAAAAGAGGCAATAAAGGTTAACTAATTTATCCAGGGTCACATAGCTAATAAGTGTCTGAGGCTGGATTTGAACTCAGATCCTCCTGATTTCAGGGCCAGTACTTTATCTACTATGCCATCTACCTGCCCCAGTTCTTGCTTTTTTTTTTTTTTTTTTTTAAAGATAGCAAAAACCAAAAAACAAGTGAAGCTAAAGTGGGGGAAACCATCAATTGGAGAATGTCTATAAAAATAGGGATGTTATGGAACACAATTGTGTTGTAAGAAACAACAAAAACGCTACTCAGAGCAGCAGCAGCCCTTCTTTCTCCACAGTGGTCAGCTACGACCCCCGACTCCCCAGCAACCATGTCGAAGGGACCCGCAGTTGGCATTGATCTTGGCACCACTTATTCCTGTGTGGGAGTTTTCCAACATGGGAAAGTGGAGATCATCGCTAACGACCAAGGAAACAGGACCACCTCCAGCTATGTCGCCTTCACCAACACAGAACGATTAATCGGTGATGCTGCAAAGAATCAAGTTGCAATGAACCCCACCAACACAGTTTTTGATGCCAAACGTCTGATTGGTCGAAGATTTGATGATGCAGTTGTACAGTCAGATATGAAGCATTGGCCTTTTACGGTGGTGAATGATGCAGGCAGGCCTAAGGTCCAAGTGGAGTATAAAGGGGAGACCAAAAGTTTCTATCCTGAAGAAGTATCTTCTATGGTCTTAACCAAAATGAAAGAAATTGCTGAAGCTTACCTTGGGAAGACTGTCACAAATGCTGTTGTCACAGTACCAACCTATTTCAATGATTCCCAACGTCAGGCCACAAAAGATGCTGGAACCATCGCTGGTCTCAATGTGCTCCGAATCATCAATGAGTCAACTGCTGCTGCTATTGCTCATGGCTTGGACAAAAAGGTTGGTGCCGAAAGAAATGTGTTGATCTTTGACCTTGGAGGTGGTACTTTTGATGTTTCCATCCTTACCATTGAAGATGGCATTTTTGAAGTCAAGTCCACAGCTGGGGATACCCACTTGGGTGGGGAGGACTTTGACAACCACATGGTCAACCATTTCATTGCCGAGTTCAAGCGAAAGCACAAGAAGGACATCAGTGAGAACAAGAGGGCCGTTTGCCGTCTACGCACCGCTTGTGAACGTGCAAAGCGCACCCTCTCTTCCAGTACCCAGACCAGTATTGAAATTGATTCCCTCTATGAAGGTATCGACTTCTATACATCAATCACCCGAGCCCGCTTTGAAGAGCTGAATGCTGATCTCTTCCGTGGCACACTGGATCCTGTGGAGAAGGCCTTAAGAGATGCCAAGCTAGATAAATCACAGATTCATGACATCGTCCTGGTGGGTGGTTCCACTTGCATCCCCAAAATCCAGAAGCTTCTGCAAGACTTTTTCAATGGCAAGGAGCTCAACAAGAGCATCAATCCTGATGAGGCTGTCGCTTATGGTGCAGCTGTCCAGGCTGCCATTTTGTCTGGAGACAAATCTGAAAATGTGCAGGACTTGCTGCTGTTGGATGTGACTCCTCTTTCCCTTGGAATTGAAACTGCTGGAGGAGTTACGACAGTTCTGATCAAACGTAATACCACCATCCCCACCAAGCAGACACAGACCTTTACCACCTATTCTGACAACCAGCCTGGTATGCTTATTCAGGTTTACGAAGGTGAGAGAGCAATGACAAAGGATAACAACCTGCTTGGCAAGTTTGAACTCACACGAATCCCTCCAGCACCCAGAGGTGTTCCTCAGATTGAAGTAACATTTGACATTGATGCAAATGGCATCCTTAATGTTTCTGCTATGGATAAGAGCACAGGCAAGGAGAACAACATTACCATCACAAATGACAAAAGTCGTCTGAGCAAAGAAGACATTGAACGAATGATCCAAGAAGCTGAGAAATACAAGGCTGAGGATGAGAAGCAGAGAGACAAGGTGTCATCTAAGAATTCTCTTGAGTCTTATGCTTTCAACATGAAGGCTACTGTGGAAGATGAAAAACTGCAGGGCAAAATTGGTGATGAAGACAAACAAAAGATTCTTGACAAATGTAATGAGATAAAAAACTGGCTGGATAAGAACCAGACTGCTGAGAAGGAAGAATTTGAGCATCAGCAGAAAGAATTGGAGAAGGTCTGCAACCCCATCATCACTAAGCTGTACCAGAGTGCAGGGGGTATGCCAGGAGGCATGCCTGGTGGGTTCCCAGGGGGTGGAGCAGCCCCATCTGGAGGTGCTTCTTCTGGACCCACCATTGAAGAGGTTGACTAAATGCACCAGAAGAAAGAGCATTCCACACAACTTTCCAAAAATTGAAGGACTCAATTTTGTAGCCAAGGCAGTAGCAGTCTAAAGTAACATTTAAGCTACTGTGTAAATCTGGGCATTCTGAATACTTGAATGTGTGCAGAGGGAGAAGTAAACAACATCGCACTTTATCAGTACTGTAATAAATGAGTGGAAATGCAATTCTTGTCCTGGAGAATAAAACCTATTTAAATTGGCACCATAAAAAAAAAGAAACAACAAAAACAAGTAATTTGGAGGAATATGGATAATTTTATAAGAATTAATGCAGAGTAAAGCAAAGAAGAGCCAGCAGAACAATGTATGTAGCAACTACAATAATTTAAATGAAAATTATACTAAAAGGCAGCTGAACTCAAGATAAATTGCAATGGACGGTGTTAGCTCTGGAGAATAGTTGATGAGACAACTTTTTTCCTCTCTACTGAGAGAGTGGTGTAGGAACACAGGTGTGACATATTTGCATAAGCTGCCAAATGCTGTTGTTGTTTTAATCACTTTTGCCCAATTTTGCTTCTTTGTGAAGGTTCAACATTTGGGAGGAGAGGAAGTGTTATAATGTGAAAGAGCATCAATAAATCTTTTAAAAAATTTTAAAAGGAAGATACAAAATTTGATGCTCACAGCTAAACACAATATCATGAACAGGCAGGGAAAAGTGGGGCTATTATCTGCTTCATTATATTCTAGCATAAGCTTATGCTAACTTTTATTTGTTTATTTATTTATTTTTTGCTTTTTTTTTTGCTGAGGCAATTGGGGTTAAGTGACTTGCCCAGGGTCACACAGCTAGGAAGTGTCTGAGACCAGATTTGAACTCAGGTCCTCCTGACTTCAGGGCTGGTGTTCTAACCACTGCGCCACCTAGCCGCCCCTGTTTATTTATTTTTTGATGCTGTGTCACCTGGTAGACTTCTAAGAATCTGTAGTTCACTAATCTTTTCCATAAAACTTGAAGTGTAGCCATAGCTCCCAATTTTGTCTGTGAAGTTTTTTTTTTTTTTTTTAATATTTGTGTAGCAAATGATTTTTATCCTTTAGGAGGTACACTTCAGGTGTTGTCACCTACTTTCTTAACACAAACATCCATCTTGGAGATACCTCATTTTTGAGGATACCTTGCTTATGATAATACTCTCAGAACTGGTCGAGACTACCATATTTCCTGTGGTGCCCCTTCCCTGATCACTTTTCAGTCCTTTCTCAATTCACTTTCTAGACTTCAACTTCTTACCCACAGCCTTGCTCCTTTAATGAGATGTTTTCATCCTTCTCACTCCAGGCTTTCCATTCCCCTGATTATTTTTTCCCATTTGAATATAAACTCCTTGACAGTCTAGTTTCCTTCTATTTGTAACCTCATCACTTAGCATACTGCTTGACACATAGTAATATGTGTTTAATCTCTTTTTTTACTGTAATGATGACTTGTGGGTAAAAAATCATTATGGACACATATGAACAAAAATTAGTTAAATTAGGAACATAATAAAAAATGAGGAAGGCATAGTCTGAATGTTATATTTATTCCACTGAGCTATTTAGAAAACTAGGGGAAGCCCTTTAGCTTATCAGGCAGGTTTTCTTTGGAGGATTTATTATATATATATATAAATATATATGTGTGTGTGTTTGTATATCTATTGTATATATAAGAATCTAAGAAGATGAAGAAGTTATAATCTGCATTAGTGGAGAAAATGCCCTCATAGAGGAAACCACAACACTGACAAAGCTACAAAGTAAGTTATATGTTAATTTCATTCCAAACATTACTTTTAAATAATTTAAAAAATATTACTTTCCATTTCAAAGTATTTTTTTTCAAATCTGCTGATTAAACTCATTAGACATTTGAAGATTTAAGATAAGAGAACAAAATTTCAAAGTTAATGCAATTTTTAACTTTCAGGTAAGGCCTGAGCTAATTTAAATAATTTATGTGTAAATCTGGGGGAGGGCTTATGTTACGCAAATAATAAAGTCAATCTGCAACTTCATTTAGTCTGTGGAAACTATTTTTAGGGTCTATGACAAGTTACATTAAATTTTTTTTTACTGAGTCTTAACTATAAGCAGCTTCCTTCAGTTTTGTAACAATAGCACTTTATTGATTTCCTTTGAAGATCATTTAAAAATTTCATGCACTGAAAAAAATCCTATTTTCATTATAACCTGAAATATGAGGTACTTGAATTAAGACTGATCTTGCTGTCTGAAACTTTAATAGAGTATGATCAAGTTATGAAAAATAATTTCCCAAGAATCATCTGTTATGCATTCCCTCCAGTATATTAGAAGGAAAAAAAAAAAACTTCTTTTCCTTAATTTTAACCAGAAAATAGTTCTTTTGCTCATGTTTTCCTTTAAGTACTTAGCTTCTGCCTGAAAAATTTACAATGTGGTTTTTAGATGAATGAAGCATAATTCTGAAAAATTCTACTTACTATATCAAGATAGATGCATCTTTTATGAGCATTTTTGGCAAGTTCTAGCTAATAAGAATGAGCTAGGATTTAGGGATTTGGGGGTAAGTGTGGGTCCATATTTTAAGTTTGACTCCCAAAGGTATCTTTAGTTATTTAACAAAGCACTAACCACTAACTGGTGATACTCATTTCTTATTAGCTGGTAATTATTGGTTATGAAGTAGACTTTTATTAAAATTTTAAAAATACTAGCCTAGTTAACATTCCTGAGTTTTATGTAAATAGCTTATAGTTAAATCAAGTTAAGAAACATTTATTAAGTATCTACTATGTGCCAGTCACTACACTAAATGTTGGGGGTACAAAAAAGGGCAAAAACAGTCTGTGCCCATATTTCAAGTTTTTAAAAAATGTACATATAGAATATGTAAATATAATATAATAATATATAATAATAAATATAATATAAAGGATAATTATATGATCAGGTATATAATTATATTCACATAATTATTTAAATTATAATATATATTCCTTTGTTTCCCATTTGGGTCCAATGGGATCCAGCCATTAAAGAAATTCTTTCTTAATGCTTTTTTGATAAATAATCATTTTTATAAAGCCGCCTTCTTGTCTTTCATCACTGCCCTTATTGCTAGAACTTTTCACTGCTATTCATTCACCTTTTGATTTTTTATGTCCAAAAATAAAAATTTAACAGATGGAACCAGAGGTAATAGGATTAGTAGTAGGAGGCAATGAAGCTACAATCCTGAATGAAAGGATCTAATCTGTACAGAAACAGCTTATTTCTGAGTTGGCATCCACCTAGTGAATGGGACTGAAATGGTTGCTAAAGGAGTTAATGAGGGTGGCAGTGAAGGTGGGAGTTCTACAGCTAAAGGAAATTTGGGCAAAACTGAAGGGTGGGGCTTAGTTGTGCATGGTTGAGCTTAAGGCTGGAATGTATTCTTGAAGCCAGCAAGTGCAGCAAATTGGATCCTTCTGTATCGAACTTAACACCCTATTGCTCACCCAGGACCCAAACTATGCTTCCTGAGCCTCAGTCTTCCACCCCCTCTTAGATATCTTGGATCTGATTGTGTTTTTGGTTTTGATCTGGCCCTCCCTTGGTAGACCATTACTACTTCAAGCCTCTTCAGTTTTGTGATCAGCAATTCTGGTTGCCAGTGTTGGCTCCTGTTTCTGGCAATTCTACAATTTAGTTCTTTCTATTTTAAGGTCACTAGCTGATGATCTCTATTTACTTATACTACAATTCTGACTCTACCCAAGCCTCCTTAGCCTTCATGGGAATAGCCTCATTGAAATCCTTTCCCTGACTCTCAATATAGGAAGGTCTTGGGAACATTATGCAACTTGCCAATCCTGAACTTCAACCTTGTTCTTAGAAAAGGCTAAGGAAAAAAGACAATTGTAAAAGCAGAGTAGGATATTGCACTATTTGGTGATGTCTAGGCTCTGCTGGAAATGTTTTGCCCCATTTCAACATTTTACCACAGAACAGGAGTTAAGTAACATATTTATGCATCACTTAGTATTTGTGGCTTTATTAGCACAACATTCACTCATAGGGCCGAGTATATGTGCAAGGTTAGATGTAATGAAATATTAGAAAAACTTGGACAAATGACAGCTGTGTAGCATGCTATTGTGGTGACCACAAAGGCTAAAGAACTCAAGAGGAAGTAGCTGCAGAGATGGCTGGGCAGCAGGTAGAGTTTGGCCATCAGTACCTCAAATAAAGAGGGCAGGAGGGGTAGGAAATAGGAAAGGATGATCTTCCTTGGATATCTAACCCGGTAGTATCCTTTTGAAAGCCATAGAGCACCTAATGCGGATCTAAGGACATAGTAACTATGGGATTTAGAGAGCAAGAGGGTTGCCCTCCGTGATTTCATTTCTTTTATCCTACTTATTAAAGTATTTAAATTTGTTCCATTTATTCTCTGATGAAGAGATGGTTCTTTTAGATAACTTTAGCTCCTTTATTTGTGCCCTGGATTATATTTCTTTTAGTCTTATCTAAGAAGTAGATATTAGCATATTAGAGTGCTGGGCCTGGAGTCAAGAAGACCTAAATTCAAATCCATACTCAGACACTTATTAGCTATATGACCCTGGTCAAGTCACTTAACCTTATTTACCTCAGTTTCCTCAGTTGTAAAACAGGCATAATTATAGCACTTACCTCCCAGTTTTATTGTGAGATCAAATGAGATGGCATTTCTAAAGTGCTTGGAAAAGTCCCTGGCACATACTAGGTAATTTATAAATACTTGTTGCCTTCCTTCCTAGATGCTGACTTCTTCTTTGCTGCCAACAGATAGATCTGTCTAAATCACTCTATCCTTAAAAAAACCTTTTACTTGGCCCTGCCATTCCCTCAAGCTATAATTTCATATTTCTCTTCTTAGTCATAGCCAAACTCCTAGAGAAAGCTGTTAATACCTGTTGCCTCCATTTCCTCTCCTCCTACTCACTTCTCAAGCTCTTGTAATATGGTTTCAAACCTTCTTGTGCAACTTAAACTATTTTTCAAGATTACCAAAAATTTCTTCATTGCTAGGTTCAGTAGTCTTTTCTCAGCCCTTATTTTTCACTTCTCCACAGCATTTGACATTGTTGATTAGCATCTCTTCCTCGATTCTCTATCTTCCTTGGATTTCTTATGGTTCTTCTTATTTCTATTTCCTTTGCTGGATCATTAAAAAATGTCTTTCTGAAAATAGGGAAAGAAGGAGTCCTATCAAATTCCTTTTATTACACAGATATGGTATTAATATCTAAACCAGGTAGGATGAAAACAGAGAAAGAAAATTATAGACCAATTTCCCTAATGAATATTGATGCAAAAATCTTAAATAAAATATCAGCAAAGAGATTACAGAAAGTCATCTCCAGGATAATACACCATGACCAAGTAGGATTTATACCAGGAATACAGGGCTGGTTCAATATTAGGGAAACTATCAACATAATTGACTATATCAATAACCAAACTAACAAAAATCATAATTGTCTCAATAGATATAGAAAAGGCATTTGGTAAAATCCAACACACATTCCTATTAAAAACTCTAGAGAATATAGGAATAAATGGATTTTTCCTTGAAATGATCAGTAGCATCTATTTAAAACCATCAGCAAGCATCATAGGTAATGGGGACAAACTACAACCATTCCTAATAAGATCCAGTGAAACAAGGATGCCTACTATCACCATTATTACTGAATATTATATTAGAAATGTTAGCTTTGGTAATAAGAGAAAAAAAGGAGATTAAAGGAATTAGAGTAGGTAATGAGGAAATCAAATTATCATTCTTTGCAGATGATATAAGGGTATATTTATTTATTTATTTATTTAAAAAATTTTTTTTTATTCATTGGCTTTACTTTTATTTTTTTAATACAGGTATATTTAGAGAATCCTAGACAATTAACTAAAAAACTACTAGAAATAATTCACAACTTTAGCAAAGTTACAAAATAAATCTACATAAATCATCAGCATTTTTATAATTACCAACAAAGTCTAGCAGCAAGAGATACAAAAAGAAATTCCATTTAAAATAACTGTTGATAATATACAATATTTGGGAGGCTATCTGCCAAGGCAAAGTCAGGAACTATATGAATACAACTACAAAATACTCTCCACACATATTAAATTAGATCTATTCAGTTGGAAAAATATCAAATGCTCATAGGTAGGCTGAGCAAATATAATAAAAATGACAATATTACCTAAATTAATCTACTTATTTAGTGCCATACCAATCAAATTCTTAAGAAATTATTTTACAGATCTAGAAAAAATAATAACAAAGTTCATCTGGAAGAACAAGAGGTCAAGAATTTCAAGGAAATTAATGAAACAAAATGCCAATGAAAGTGGCCTAGCTGTGCCAGACTTAAAACTATATTATAGAACAGTGGTCATCAAATAGAATAGAGTAGTCGATCAGTGGAATACACTAGGTTCACAGGACAAAATAGTCAATGACTATAGTAATCTAGTTTGACAAACCCAAAGACCCCAGCTTTGGGGATAAACACTATTTGATAAAAACTGCTGGGAAAATTGGAAACTAGTATGGCAAAAACTAGTCATTGACCCACACCTAACACTGTATACCAAGATAAAGTCAAAATGGGTTCATGATTTAGACATAAAAAATAATATTATAAGCAAATTAGAAGAACATAGTATAGTTTACCTCTCAATCTGTGGAGAAGGAAGGAATTTGTAACCAAAGAGTAACTGGAGATCATTATTGAACACAAAATAGATAATTTTGATTATATTAAATAAAAAAGTTTTTGTACAAACAAAACAAATGCAGATAAGATTAGAAGGGAAGCAATAAATTAGGAAAACATTTTTATATTCAAGGGTTCTGATAAAGGCCTCATTTCTAAAATATATAGAGAATTGACTCAAATTTCTAAGAATTCAAGCTATTCTCCAATTGATAAATGGTCAAAGGTTATGAATAGACAATTTTCAGATGAAAAAACTGAACCCAGGGGGCAGCTAGGTGGCACAGTGGATAGAGCACCAGCCCTGAAGTCAGGAGGACCTGAGTTCAAATCTGACCTCAGACATTCAACATGTCCTGGCTGTGTGACCTTGGACAAGTCACTTAACCTCAATTGCCTCAGCAAAAAAGCAAAAAAAATTTTAAAAAATTGAAACCATTTCTGATCATTATGAAAAGGTGCTCTAAATCACTACTGAGCAGAGAAATGCAAATTAAGACAACTCTGAGATACCACAACACACCTCTCAACAGAAATAGAAAAAGACAAATATTAGAGGAGATATGGGAAAACTGGGACTAGCATCCATTGTTGATCTATTGTTGGTGGATTGTGAATGGACCCAACCATTCTGGAGAACAATTTGGAGCTATGCTCAAAAAATTATGAAACTGTGCATGCCTTTGATCCAGCAGTGTTTCTATTGGGCTTATATCCCAAAGAGATCTTAAAGGAGGGAAAGGGACTCACATGTGCAAAAATGTTTGTGGCAGCCCTTTGTGTAGTGGCTAGAAACTGGAAACTGAATGGATGTCCATCAATTGGAGAATGGCTGAACAAATTATGGTATATGAATGTTATGGAATATTATTGTTCTATAAAAAATGACTAGCAGGATGATTTCAGAGAGACCTGGAGAGACTTACATGAACTGATGCTGAGTGAAATGAGCAGAACCAGGAGATCATTATACACAGCAACAACAAGATTACACAATGATCCATTTTGATAGATGTGGCTCTCTTCAACAATGAGATGATTCAAACCAGTTCCAATTATTCAGTCATGAAGAGAGTCAACTACACCCCTGAGAAAGGACTGTGGGAACTGAATGTGGACCACAACATAACATTTTCACTCTTTTTTGTTGTTGTTTGCTTGCATTTTATTTTGTTTCTCATTTTTTCTTTTTGATTTGGTTTTTCTTATGCAGCAAGATAATTGTATAACTGTGTATGTGTATATTGGATTTAACATATACTTTTACCATGTTTAACATATATTGGATTATACACCATCTAGGGGAGAGAGTGAGGGGAAGGGGGAGAAATTGGAACATAAGGTTTTTCAAGAGTCAATGTTGAAAAATTATTCTTGTATGTTTTTTTAAAAAAAAACTTTGATTAAAAAAATGTCTTTCTGGCTGCCTATTCCTGGATATTCCCTAAAGTCTGACTTTTCTGTCCTTCCCTTCCCTTCCCATGAGTTTCTATGGGGTAAATTATCATCTCAGTCTAGATAATTGATGAATCTATATATCCTGAGTTCAGTTTCCATATCATTAACTATGTGTTGGACATCTCCAGTTGAATGTCTTATAAGTAGCCCAAATTCAATATGTTTCTAATAGAATCTATCATTTTTCACTAGTAAACCCACCACTCTCCCAATTCTCTAAGATTTACAATTTTGGAGTCATCCCTGACTTCTTTGCTTGCACTCATTTCCCAAACCCAATTAGTTGTTTAGTCTCACTGAATCTATCTCTACAAATTGTCTCCAACTTGTATCCTTATTTCTATTAACATAGCCCTTACTTAAAGTTAGGTTCTAATTAATCACTTTTCATCCATCCAAAGTAACAGTTTCCAAATTGGACTATCAACTTCCATTCTCTTCCCTCTCCAATCTATCCTCCATATGCCAAACTAATCTTTCTGAAGCATAAATCTGACTATAACAGATACCCTCTCAAGAATCTTTGAAATGTTTCTAGATTTTGTTTTTGTTTTTTGTTGTTGTTCAGTTATTTTTCAGTCATGTATAATTCTGTGACCTCATTTGGGGTTTTCATGGCAAATATACTAGAGTGATCTGCCATTTACTTCTCCGGATCATATGAGTAAGGCAAACAGGATTGAATGACTTGCTTTGTGTCACACAGCTAGTAAGCCAATTTGAACTCAAATCTTCCTGACTTCAGGCCTGGCATTCTATAGACCATTTAGTTGTCCCTTGGTCTCTATTCCTCCTAGGATAAAATAGATTTCCCCTTAGCATTTAAAGCCATTTACAATCTGGATTCTGCCTACATTTTTCAGAATTATTTCATATTACTCCTCTTTACACACACTACTATCTAGCTAAATTGGCTTACTTGCTTTACCCTGAATTCAGCATTATATCTATCACTGTACATTTTATACAACTTCATTCCCAGGCCTACAATACTACCCTTCTCCATCTCTTGAAATCCCTACTTCTTTTTAAAGTTTCAGTTGATGCTATATTCATCAGGGAATCCTTCTTGCCCCTACCCAGTAGTATTCCCTCCATCTTCATTCAAATGATTGTGCTGGTATCCTTTTTGTTTACTTGTTTTATTCTCTCTTTAGAATGTAAACTCCTTGAGGAAAGGAACTGATTTTTTGTTTAGTCTTTTATCCCTAACTTAATCCCATGCTTTGATTTTTTTTTTTTTTGTGACCTGGCATTTCATTAGTATGAAGATTAGTGTAGAACTTCTACTATCAATTTGCAACCAAAATTCATATGCAAGATATAGTCTTAAAGTTATACAAAAGTAATAAGTATGAGCAGTACCCATTAGCACTGGAAAGTCCTTCAGAGGTCATTGACTGTAATACCTCCTTCTACAGAAAAAGAAACTGAGACCCAGAGAATATAAATGCTTTGTCAAATATCACAGAGTTATTAAATGGATGAGACAGGATTTGAACCCTATTAACTCTAGAAGACTCATTTTCTTCACATTATTACATGGTTAATGAAAAAATGAAAGCAAATGTCTTTCATTACTTTTGGTCTATATATTTATGTTTATTTTTATATATGATATATAAATATACATTTATATATATTTATAGGATTCATAACCTAATAATATTTTTATTAGATAAGAACAATTTCTCAACTCTTAATTTTTTTTGTGTGTGTGTCCAAAGGAAATCATGTAATGCTTATCATGTTAAAGGGGAAAGCATAGGAGTTGTAAACTTTAGAGGAAAAATTCAGTCTATCTGAAAGGGAGAAAAATCTGATACATCTGATACATTGGGAAGTGCCAAGGAACTTGTTTCAGGTAATATTAATATGAATTTTAAAGGATATATACATACATATATATATATATACACACACACATATATATATATATACAAAATCAGATTTATAAATAACTATCTTGACTGAATTACACAGAAGATAGTATTTCACTTCAGATCATATTATATTTCACTTCAGATCATATTGTTTTCTGTATTTACTACTTTCCTTCCAATAGGAGAATGTCAGGCTTGTTAGTTTCTAACAGCTCATCCATTTACAAGCATAGAACAGGGAGGGCATTTGAGATAAGGAAGTGATTAGAAGGCACATTTGTGCTTTTAATGGTTCCTGAGTCTGAATAGCCTGCTGAGATTTGGATAGGTCCCATGGAAAAAGGAAATGAATTAAAGTGACAAGCTATTTTCTAGTGTTTCATTTTAAAAGTACCCGTGTTATCACAGGCTAATGTATCAGAATTTAGCTTTACAGTGTGGTATGCTCTAGGACTTAAAAATCCATGTACCTTGATCAACATTTCAGCAAAAGATTTAAGTGGGGAGAAACCATAATCATGCCAAAATAATTTTTCTGAGGAACAATTCTAAACAGAATAATTTTAACTCTGGATAAGTGTTTTAAATAAACTATTCCAGAGGAAAAAGAAAACAAATTTCATGTAAAATGAAGAATAATAATAAAATCTAGAGACACATGCAATAAGATAATATAATCTGTATATGCTATTTCTCTCTGTTATATAGGATTCCTCTTGTGTGCTTTTTAACGTGTTGTTGAATGAATGTAACACTGGATTCTTGAAAGCTATGCTAGCAAATTTCCTGCAGAGCCTACCAACTGAGAAAGTGTTTGAATGTTGTAGTTTAGAAACAAACTTTTTTTTTTTCCCCCTTCAGGTCCAGTCTTTTTCAGTCAACAAGCATTTATGCCTTTTTTTTTTTCTGACTGAAAGCTTATTCTCTTCTGCACTTCCCCCATTTCCAAGGAACCCTAGGTGATTCAGTGCTCCTTGCTATGACCTTAAGGTGAAAAACCAATCAGACCTTCCTGAGCAGGTCCCTCCAGTTCCCTATAAAAACAGTGGAGTTGTCCAGATTCAGGGGTTGCCCGGAGGCATGTAGTAGAGATGCAAGGAGGAATCTAAGACTATCTAGGAACTTTCCTCTGCTACAGAGAGCTTAAGATCATTACCCTCAAGGCTCCTTGAAGATATCCTTGGTTTCATTCTTTCCCTACCCTGTCCTATTCTTGTTCTTGGGTCAGGGAAAGGGAAGGGCAGTGGGATGTACTAGTGCCCTTCTTTGCTGTGACTTGCTCCTTTGGGCATCTCCAATTAAACTACATAGCATTTCTTTAAATGAACAAAATAAAAAGGTTTGCTGTTTTCAGAATTGTCTGGCCTTTCTGATCTATCTGGGAATTCCTTTGGCCAGAAATGGGAATTAACAAACATAGACACATTGATGGCCTGTTTTTCTGTTATCTGAGGATGAGCCTGGCTAAATATGGAGAAGTAACAGGTCAAATCATAGGCCACAAATTGATGAATTTTGGGAGCACATTATCTTTTGGAGAGAATCGGTAAGCCATCCAGTTGTTATCTATGCCAGTGGAGTGAATGAATACTCATACTGATGAGGGTATAGATCTTAATATGATGCTATATGTATATATGCTTTATAAATTCTAGCAGGATCTTAGTCTTTCACTCCTTTGTTCATTTTTCACAACACCTGGAATGTAAGCCCAATCCATTTACACTAATCAAAATTCTACTCCCCCTTTAAGGCTCAATTAAAATAACTTAGTTTACTTCCTATATAGCACAGTCCCAGTTTCAAGTGCAAAACTTGCCTAGAGCTCAGGTCTGGTTTTTCTTCTGGGGGATGGTTGCAACATTTTATGTGCAAGCCTGGCTCTAACATTGTCATTGTTTGAACTCCTAGTCTGTTGGGGATCACTGCCTGCACCAACACTTAGGACAAATGAAACTTTACAAGACAATATCCCAGGCATGAGGTAAAAAGGAGAGCATAGGTAGGTAGGAAACCCTTCTTATATCTCACTAGAATAGTTCATGGTAGCCATGGTTCCTGTATTGTGTGTGAACTGTTATCTTCACTCTCTCTAGGAAAGAGTGAGTAGGAAAGAGAAATTGCCCCAGTCTGGAAGTTTTTAAAGATGCAGCCTGTTCTAGCTCCCCGGCCAATTGAAAGAGGCTACTCTGACCCATGTGGTGGAAGAATGTGAGGGAATCCAAGCTCTAAGCCCCCTTACACTAGCAACTTCTCCAGAAACTAAGAAGGGCCCATCTTTTTTTTTTTTTAATTACCTCTGAGTTTCCAAGACAAGTGTCTACAGTCTACAGTCAAAAACCTCAGGAGAGAACACATAATATTGACCCAACAAGAGCAGATCTCAATTCATCCCCAGCAACCTAACCTGCCTATGGTCTCCCATACTCTTAACTGGTCCACTACTAATGTCCTTGTTTTGGAATATAACCCTTTGTTATATACAAAAAGATCCAGTTCCTGACAGATTTGTTGTTGAGTTGTTTCAGTCAGGTCCGACTCTTTATGACCCCATTTGGGGTTTTCTTGGCAAAGATACCAGAGGGGGTTTGCCATTTCCTCATTTTACATATGAGGAAACTGAGGCAAACAGGATTAAGTGACTTGCCCAGAATTGCACAGCTACTAAATGTCTGGATTCAAATTTGAACTCAGGAAGATGAGTCTTTCTGACTCCAAGACTAATATTCTATTTACTATGTCAGCGAGCTTAAACAGCAAGGAGTTAAACAAGACTTGCTAGTAGAAATTAGACTAAGCAAAATTAATAACAAAAAAGTTAACTAGCATTTTCATAGTACTTTAAGGCTTACAAAACCCATTCATATGTCATCTCATCTGATCTTCACAACACTGAGGAAGCATTGCATTAATCTCATTTTGTAGGTGAGAAAAAGTGACATTAAGTAACCTACCTAATGTCACACTACTAACAAGTATCTAAACTGGGATTTGAACTCAGGTCTTCCTGACTCTAAGTCAAGCACTTTACATATATCACGTTACTCTCTAATAGAAGAAGAAAGATTGACTCCAGGAAAAGGTTGGATAAATGGTCCCAACTGCTCTTAGAACTGTGAGCCCGTATGACAAGTCTCCTGGTCATGAAATACAGCTTCCAGATTTTCTTGTCCATTCAAAGCTCTTCATAGGCTTTTCCTCAAAAATTTCAAGTCAACTGTGTAAAGATGTTTTTAGGAACACAATTGTGTAATTTGTAATATTGGTGGCTAGGAGGGAATGCCTTAAAAATGCCGATTTTCAAAAATTTTTTTAAAAAAAATACAAGTTACACCTCTACTTTCAATCTGGAGTTGTACGCTTACTCATTTCCCAGCTCTCAGAAGCTTCTGAGAATTTACAGAATCCCAGAATTTTAGTACTGTGAGGGAACTCTGAGAACTTTCTATAACATTCCTTACAAGAGGCAAACAAAACAATATAAATAACTAACAGGACAACACACACAATGGCAATGATCTGGAAATATCATTTTCATATTTACATTGAAATAAAATAGACTAGATCAGCCTTTGGAATAGAGATCTTTCTGATGTGTCATTATGTCTACTACTACAATTATCTGGCTCCACCGACCACTACTGTAATTATTATAATAACATGATGGATAATAGAATATTCACCATCAATTCTATGACTACTACTGGCAGCTTCCCACAAAATTTACATTCTTCTCTTCTCTCATGGAGATAACTGTCATCTTGTATTATAGGTAAAGAAAGAACATAAAATGCCCTTTAATAAAGAAAAAAAATCCTTGTACTTCTTTCAGCATGAATATGATTTTTCTAAAATTAGTCCCCAGTGAAATGGTTCAATTGACATTTACTAAGAAACACAAATCTTTCATCCAAAGCAGAGACAGCATAAGCAGTGAGAATGTGCAAATCAGTCAATTATACATACCCTCTAGCTGTGATTATCTGTGTAATCCTCCAAGCAGGTGTAGTCAGGTGTGGAGATGCAAAAGGGAGGTTAGGAAGATGTTATCAGTATGTAGAATTTAGATATTGAAAGAAACAATTACTGAGAATCCAACTAATTCTGAGTAAGATATTAATGATTATTTTGTCCAATCCTTTTATTTTGTAGATAAAGAAACTGACCCAAAAAGGGAAAAATGAATTTCTCAAGATCTCAGAAGTAGTTAAATGACATGGAATTTAAATACATGTGCTCTGATTCCAAATCCTCTTTCCACTGTACCATACAATATAGTCAAGTCAAGACAATTAATCCTAAAATTCCATCATTTTAAAGAAGGTTTAAATGAGAATAATAGCAACAATCATAATAATATTAATGTTAACTAATGTTTATAGATCAAGATGCTTTACATAATTCACATATTTTCTATCCTTTGATTCTGTCAATTAACTTATACTTTATTAGTAATGAGGCATATACATTCAAGAATGTTTATTAATTCAGTGGCAGTGAAGGCAAATCACCTTCTGAAATAAACTTTAAACAATTTATGATTTCATCAAAGTGGATATTCTCACTACTGATTAAAGTTGAAATTTTTCCACACTTTAGTAGACCGATAGAATTGCTGTACTATGTTCCCTGTAACTGTCCCCCCAGTCCAATTTAGTACCTGGTGGCCAGGTACTCTTCTTGCTTTGTAGGAACTACTAAAGTTTATTCTCCTTATGTGTAACTATCAAAGATAAAGGGTCACCTAAAAGTCATGATGAGATGTATTAGAAGAGGGATTAAATGGAGACTTGTGAATGATCAAATAAAAGACTTCTTTCTTCAATGTTATTGTAATCTTCTGTATTATTCGTTCAATATTACTTATCTTACCTTCATAGAAATCTCAAGTTTAGCAAGCTAATTCAATGCTGTCTTCTGTTTTCACTGGGAGAAATACATATAGTCCAAGGCATAACTAAACCAGGGTATTCTGGACTTTTCTTTAGATTATAACATGTAGGCATAAAGAGTGGGCATTCAGTGGGTTACTGTTTCCATGGAGAGTATATTCGGTGGAAGGAGAGGGGGTGCTTCATCCATGCTGTGGGCCAGAGTCTTTCTCTGTAGCTTTCTGATCCTCTGCTAACTTGAACCCTTTTGGGGCAGGATGTAGATCCTGCTGAGGGCAAGTGAACAGGGGTGATAACAGTGGAGCTCAGAGGAGAAGAGAGAGGATGAATGGAGCACCACATTTCCTTCCAGCATCAAACTTAAAATTGAACCACTATTCCCAGAGCCTACCCGATCTTTCTTCCCAATCTCTAGACCCCTTTGTCCCACTATCTTTCCCCATAACCTCATCCCCATCCAGCTCAGCACTAGCTCTCTCCACGTTCTGTATTCTATAGCCCTCTTCTTCCCCTATGCCATTCTAGAACCCCCATCTGTTGCTATCAATTTCCCCTTTGTCTTAGATGTCTTTTTTTTTCATATTCTTTCCATCTTATGGCAATCAACAATCTCACTTTCTCCTGGAAACAATACATTTTTTGGTACCATAACTAAGGCCAGCTTATTTTTTCTGATATTTCCCTTTACACATAAAGTCAGTCGTATGAATGAATTTATTCCTTGCTTCCTCTTCTCCATTTCCCCTCTCTGCCTTCCCCCCCAACTTACTACCATCATTCATCAACTACCTGCTCTTCTATAGGAGGATGCTTTCCATCTTTACTGACAATTCTAGACTGAAGTGACTCAGTGGATAGAGAACTGGGTCTCAAATCAGGATGATCTGAGTTCAAATCCAACTTTAAATATTTACTAGCTGTGTGACCCTGGGAAAGGTGCTTACTCTTCCTGTTTCAGTTTCCTCAACTGTGAAATGGAGGATAATAAACACACCTGCCTTCTAAGGCTGTTGTAAGCATCAAGTGAGATAAATTTGTAAAAGCACTTATCACTGTGCATGACATGTGGCAGACTCTTACTAAATGCTTATTTCCTTCTTTCTTATCTAGATCTTTATTATTTTTATCTATAAGCTTTCATCATAATGTTCTCCTTAGTAACTTTAGTAACTGACTCAGGCTTCTATTCATCTTGACTCCTTTTCTCTTTGAATACCCTCAAGCTGTTCATTTATTCCCTACTCTTCAGTCATCTAAATTCTTATGATGCCTGTCTCCAATCTACCTGAACCAGGCAAAGGAAAAACCAGTTAGTCATAGATTAGCCTTCTTCTAACCTCTGGCTCAAATGAATATTCCCCAGGTGCCAGAATTCCTAGTTTTAACTCTGCGTGAAGACAACCTATGGGATCACTAAATTGCTTTTGGTGATCTAAAAAGAATCATAGGAGCTGAAAGAAACTGTAATGGGCATGAAATGTTCTTCTAAATTCTAAAGTCTAGGCTTATTCTCCTACTTGGCTATCAACAAAGCACAGAATGGCAAAATTACTTTCCCTAGGGGTTTCTCAGTTCATCAACAAGTTCCTCTTCATTTGTCATAACAAGGTTCAGAATTGAAGTGATTATTCTTATTCCTGAGAAAAAAATTGTCTGTAAGGCAGGGCAATATTTCTCAGACAGTGCAAATGTCTTGATTTTCAAACAAAAAAAGAAAATAGCTCCTGAATTTCCTGTTCACCACAAGTAAAATTCTAGACTGGATAATTTAGTTAATGACTCATAAGTATTTATAATAATAACAATAATAAAAGTTTTGCATTTATTATTAAGGATTGCAAAGTACTTAAGACATACTTTCTTATTAGATCCCACTATAATCACCCTGCTTTTGCAGATAAGGAAATTGAGTCACAGAATGGTTAAGTGACTTGGTTTATACTACACAACTCAGAGATTCACACACTCAGTATTTGAAGCCAGGTCTTCCAGACTCCAAACTTTATCCACTATTCTATAATTAGCAAAGGGAAGGAGAGATCATAAAATCTTAGATTTGGAAAGGGCCTTAGAGGTATCTAGTCTCACCTTTATCCATTCTATAACTTCCCCAGAAGTCTTTCCCTACCTTCTACCTACAAATCTTTAGTGATGACGAACTCACTATGAGATATTCCATTTTATCTGGCAATACTCTTATGTTAAATCAAAAGAACCTTCAAAAATCAGCAGTAGATAATGAATGCCTTGAAGACAGGCATTTCATTGAGTTCAATTCCTGCCTCTTAAAAACGTTGGCCGTGTATACCTGTTCAAGTCATTTTATTACCTTCTCAGTATTCTAGGCTACCCTGTGAGATAGAGATAATGCCAACTCCAATAAAGGAGTATCCTCCTTCAGAAATACTAATGAAATTATTAGTCTAGTCTCCATCCCTGTCCCTACAAAGAATCAAAAATAAGTTCCCTAAAAAGAACTCTTTTCATGTTAATTTCATTTTCTTTTTTTGACAGAATTGGTAGATCAGGGTAATATACTGGGAGACTACTGATAGGGTATTAGCTAAGCCAATGCTGAAAATACAGTCTTGGGGACAAGATATAGAAGTGTAGACTGGATGGTGTCATATATATTACAATGAGTTGAATGACCATATCCAAAGCATGTTGGATAATAGATCACTGCCTACAAAGGAAGTCTATAGTCATTGGACATCTGCTTATCAGAAGTGTTATTTTTCCTTTAAGTACCCTTCCCAGATTATGATTCTATAAAATTGTTGCTCTTCTCCAGTCAGAGTAGATGTACATGTAAGCTCCATCCTGTTCAAATTTTATTTTGTTGATACTTTGAAGAAAAACATAGAAGATATATTCATCAAATTTACAAATAACACAAAGTTGGGAAAGATAGCTAATGCATTGGGTAATAAATTCAGGATCCAGAGAAATGTTGATGGATTGAACCAATTCTGAAACAACAAGACAACATTTTATAACAAGCACTTACTCAGGTTTGGCAAACCAACTCTACAAGTATAAGATGGGGTAATCACAGCTAGAAACATGTGAAAAAGACAAAGACTTTTAGTTGACTGGAAATCTAGTATGAGTCAACATTGTGAAATTGTTGCCAAAAGCACAAACTCAATCATAGGCTGTAATAGTCAATTAGTGTCCAGATCAAGGAAGAAATAGTCCCTCTGTATTCTCCCTTGGTCAGAACAGTCAAAGTATTGTGTCCAGTTCAGAGTCATATCTTAAGAAGGATACAATAAAAAAGTAAGGGATTTCCCACTCTCAAGAAGCTCACACTTTAATGAGGTAAAAACTCAGTTGATATACCTGGAATATCTGTCTTTCTATTCATTAAAATACATATTCAACAGGAAAAAGCTACTGGAATGTGTGAAAAAAATTCAAATAACAAGCTGAGACATCTACAGCTGGGTCTAGTTTTATTTTGCATGGGTCTAAAAGACCCATGCAAACAAACAAAGCCAACACTCAGCAGAAATGAATTAATGTCAATTCCCTGAAAGTGACTCAGGATAGTGAAAAACTTTCTAACTGCAGTTCCCATCTTCCTCTCTACCTTTTAAAAGGAGCTGATCATTATAGATAAGAGGATACTTGATATTATCTTGAAAATAAATGTCTCAACAGCTATTTAAAAATGCTGTATTGATATTTTTTAAACTTTCCTATCATTTCTTGATCATTAGTGAAAAGTTGTTACAATCCATAGCGAGTTGGCTTTGGAGTCAAGAAATCAAATCTGGCACATACTGATTGTGTGACTGCACCTCTTAATTTCTGAGTGTCCCATGATTCTTTAAGATTATAAATTACAGAGCAGGTGGCAATTTGTTTTGGTAGAGGAAATTCCCTCTACTGATGAAATGCTAGGTCTGAGAGGGGAAAAAGGGAGGGAGGGAGGGAAGGAAAGAGGGAGAGAGGGAGCGAGAGAGACAGAGACAGAGAGAGAAGGGGGAGGGAGAGAGACAGACAGAGACAGAGAGAGAGAGAGACAGAGAGGAGGAGAGAGGGAAAGTGGAGGAGAAGGAGAAGGGAAAAGGGGAAGAGGGGGAAAAGGGAGAAGGGGAAAAAGGAGAGGGGGAAAAAGGGAGAGGGGGAAAGGGGAGAGAGGGAGAAAGGGAGAGAGGGAGAGAAGGAAAGAGAAAGGGAGAGAGAGAAAGAGAGACATAAAAGTTAAAATATTGAAACTAATAATACTGAGAGACAAAGGTCCTTAGGAATTCAATAAAGCAAGAATCATCTCTCTCTCTCTCTCTCTCTCTCTCTTTTTGAGGGGGAAATAGATTAAGAAAGACTTCGTGAAAGGCATTCATTCATTAAAGAGCAATAGAGCATCTAGTTGGCTGAGGAAAAGGACAGTTGCTTTAAATTATTTATCACCTTAGATACACTAATTTTGTCTTAATTAAGGTTTATTGTATGGCACAACTTCAGCAGTGTTTTATGTCTCCAGTGGTGTTGGTCTGAACTGAAAATGTGCCAGATTTCTTAACACATCATTAGCAAGTTCCTTAATTAACTTATGGTGCTATCAATAAGAGTGTTGTTGTTTTAGGGATTAAGTGAGATGGATATTCCTTTCTTTGCTGATGGTGGTTTATTTGACCTATCACAGACACAAGACATAGTTCTTCAAAGTAAGCAAGAATTCCAGAAATATTTTCCGTTCTCCATCTCTTTGCTTAAATTTCCTACAATTTTACTTCTTTCGACTGAAGCACTTGCAACTTATTACAAGAAATTTACTTGTAACTTTAGTTACGCCCATGCCTCTTTCTAAAATTCTTCCCTACCTCCTTCAGATTTGTTGGTAAAACTGGAGATTACTGATGCCAGCTCTAAGAGATTTCATTCTGAGAACTGGTGCCATAGAAGTGAATAAATAGCATTTATTAAAAAGCATTTATTAACACCAACCCACTTTATAAAGAGGGAACACTGGACTAAACAGAATCCTGATACAGGTTGGTTTCTCTCAGACCAATCTGCTCAGCTCCTCTACTTGAATTATACAGTTTATGTCTTTACTTTAAAGCTTTTGTCTAGAATTCCCAGCAGTGCTGCCCACCTGCAACCCCAAGCTGTGGATTCCCTTTTTCTGGGAAAGCTTCCATGACTAGTTCCTGCTGAGTTCACTCTTCTCGTTAGCATTTCCTTGGCATTTATGTTCAATTTAATAAGTGCTTATTCAGTTCCTTTAATGTGGTGGAAAAAATTAATTTAAAAGGATAAGAAATAACAAAATTCTGGCTTTCCTGTTCTATATCTGTGTTTGTCTCTCTATCTCTGTCTCAATCTTTAGCTCAAAGTATGACACAGAATATAAGAGGGCAAGGGGCTCTTGCATGTCATAGATCTCTTTGGCAGTCTGATGAAGCCAATGGATCCCTTCTCTAAATATTATCTTTCAGTTCCTAAAATAAAATGCATATCATTACAAAAGAAACCACTTATGTTGAAATAGTTATCAAATATTAATTTAAAAAAACAAGAGAAAACAATTTAGTTCTCATCTAGACTGATGTAAAATAGCCTTTGTTTCCCTGTTTTCTGTTTTGTTCCCCTTTTCAATTCATACTTCACATAATTGCCAGAAGATTTTTTTTTTCCTTTTCATCTGAACTATAGTAGAAATATAGTTCTCAAGAGTTTTCCTTTTTACCTTTCTATGCTTCTCTTGAGTTCTCTATTTGGAGGTCAAATTTTTTGTTCAGATCAGGTCTTTTCATTAGAAATAGGTGAAATTCTCCTGTATCATTGAATGACCATCTTCTTCCCTGGAAGATGATGCTCATTCTAGCTGGATAACTTATTCTTGGCTGTAATCCAAGTTCTTTTGCCTTTCGGAATATCTGAAGATTTTTTTTAATGTAGAAGCGAAACTATTTCACTGTGATCAAAAATTTTCAGTGGCTCCTTATTACCTAAACAATAAAGTACAAATTCCTCAGCCTTTTTTAAATTTATAGAATAGATGAATTGAAGAGAAGATTTAAACTTACTTAATAGATCAAATATTTTAAAATATTTCACTTCTTTTTTGACTTTGAATATTTTTCCCATTTACATGTAAAAACAATTTTTTCACTTTGATTTTTAAAAATTTTGCTTTCAAATTATTTTCTTTCCTTTCTCCTCTCCCCTCTCATTCAGAAGAAAAACAGTCTGATATAGGTTAAACATGTTCAGTCATGAAAAACATATTTGCACATTAATTTTGTAAAAGAAAACACAAAACAAAAATAAAACCATAAAAAAGGGAAAAGTAGTAAGTTTTGATCTGCCTTCAGACTCCATCAGTTCTTTCTCTGGATATGGATAACATTTTTCATGAGTCCTTTGGAATTGTCTTGGATCACTGTCCTGCTGAGAATAGTTAAATCATTCACAATTGGTTGTCATATAGCATTGCTGTTACCATGTACAATGTTCTCTTGGTTCTGCTCACTTCACTTAGCACCAGTTCATCTGTCTTTCCAGGTTTTTCTGAAATCATTCTGCTCATCATCCTATATTTCATTTCAGCATGCAAAGAATTTACATTATAGTGTCTCAGAACCTTAGCAGGGTTTACCTAATAATAGAATGATGATATAGCTAACATTTATATAGTCTCAACTATTCCAAGTGCTTTACAGTTACTGTATCTCTTGATATCTCTTGGGGATATAGGTAACAGTTTCAGTTGACACTGTCAGGAACCCAGCTCTGGGCTGAATTGATAACATATGGTCATAATAAGCCAATTTTCCCTAGTGATATAAATTGTGTCCCAATTCTTGAACCACACAATAGAATTGTAGAATCATATGGACAACTTGAAGAATATAAATATAATTTTCTCTCCTGGCTGTTTTTTCCAAAAGATGGGGCAATATGCAATGCACACATATGGGAAGACTAAAGGAAACCTCAGACCCCAGCATTATTTCTTGAAATTTCTGCCAGTGGCTGATACCATATCCAGCGTTTTTGTAAGTGTGATGAGTAACAATGCAGAAAATTCTTCACCTCCTTCTTTAATTCTTTTTACTTTTCCATAGGCCTGTCCATTGACTCCTAATAGAATAGACTCCTACTATTTCCCAAAACTTGGTTCTTAACTCTAATTTTCATTTGAAATTATCTCTTTTGGCTATTAAACTTGTTCAATGATTTCTGTGAAGAATATCAGGTTGTTTGAGATACTTTTGACAGTTTTGGGCATGGAATCAAGTAGCACATCGTATTTAGTCATCATTCCTAGGCATCTTGCCATCAGCCCTGTTGCTTTCCCCTAGAGTAGTAACCTATAGACTTGGACCTCTGACACTATGACCCTTCTTTCTTCCCAAAGGAGTTAAATCATCCAGCTTTGCAATTCTACTCTGAGGCTAAACTGTTCTAATTGTTGAATAAATGAGTGTTAATTCCCCACCTACTATTTCTATCTGACTCTAGGCTAGACAATGCTTTACATTCCATGCATCAAACTATCCACCCTGGACATCTTGCCATTTGCCCTACTGCCTCTGTGTATACAACTCTTCCTCAAACTCTCTTGCTCTGGAAACAGGAGTCAGATAATTATTACCATTGATTCTAGAAATAGTTTGATAGTCTGATAGTACTATCTCTGTACCAAAACTCCCTTCCCTGACCATAACTCGTCTATGTGTGTTGTCTGACCCTATTAAGATATAAGCTCCTTGACAATACTGTCTCACTTTTGTATTTGTAACTCTAATACCTAGCACAGTGCCTGTATATTATTATTATTAGCCACTTAGAAAACGTTTTTTCTTTCTTCATCCATCCATCCATCCATCCATCTATCCATTCATCCCTTCTTAAAATGTGGTCCCTGTATTAAAAAATGATAATGTATTCTAGAGATAACAGAATCTATCATAAAATCTCCCATGTGTAACTATGGTTTCAATGTTATGGCTAGTTATTATAAGACCTCAAGGTCTTTGCCAGGGCTCAATCAGTTGGCATTCATCAATGATCTGGCATAGTTATTAACCTTTTTTTTTTGATGGTGGGGGTGATGGTGAATCCTGGTGTGAGAATCTCCTTCATTAGTGTAGAGTAACAATTCCTCTGTAAATTATGGTTTTAGTATGTTAACTAGGGTACTGAGAGTAACTTGCCCATGGTAGCTAATATTGTGCCAGAGATATGATTTGACTAATCTTCTTAATTCCAACATCAGTCTTCTATCCAATATATCATGTTATGTCTCCTAATACCATAGCATGGTATATTTTGTATCTATCTGGCCACTAATATTTGAAATGAATTAAAATTTTCATCTGGATTTCTACTAAATGCTTTGTCAATATGGCATGATGAAGAACTTAAAAGACCTCTCTCTAAAAATGTGTTGGTATGATGACTCATCTCTGAAAAAAAATTGAGTAGCTGAATCTTTCCACTCCAGTTATTCCTGTTCATATCTTTAGTGTGAATACAGGATGTATCATTCTTATTGATGTGGTCTTCTCTGGCTCTGAATTCTGGGGTATAAAGTGTTCAATAGCTATTTTTGATTCCTAGCACGTGGATCACTCAAAGGAAAATTCATCAAAGCAGGAGTACTCATCCTGTGCGGTACCCTAATAATAAGTGAGCTTAGTTAAGTTTTTATGGTTTGTGGGGACTGTGATCCAGTGATAGGCACCTTCTTGGGGTGCCCTCCAGATCTCTAGGGCAGATTTGATTTTAGAGATGAGTCACTATGCCACATTATTTCCAGGGAGAGGTCTTTTGGACTTTTTCTGCCAGCACTAATTGGTGTGAGTAATAGGCCAGTCAAAGAATTCCTGAGCTCAGGTCCATATTGCTGACACATTTTGAATGAATACTGCTCTGGCTATTCCAATGGGTCAGAGTGGTACCAAAAAAACAAAACAAAACAAAACAAAACAAAACCAAGCATTGTTTCTGGAGTCACAGGATAAAGGTTCAAATTCTACCTCTGATCATACCCTTGTGATTTTGAGACAGTTTTTGGACTTCAGTTTCCTTATTTCTGTGGTTCCTTCTAGCTCTAAATCTGGGATTCTAAAATTGAAAATTTAGGATTAAGTGTGACAATAGTAATAAGGGTAGCTGGGTAGTATAGTGGATTGAGTGCTGGTCAGGAAGACTCCTTTTTCTGAGTTCGAATCTGGCCTCAGATACTTACTATGGTGCGATCCTGGGCAACTCACTGAACTATTTATCTCAGTGTTCTCATTTGCAAAATAAGCAAAATAAGTGGCAAACCACTCTGTTATCTTTACAAGAAAACTCCAAATAGGATCAAGAAACATTAGGACATTGAAACAACTAGAAAACAACACTAGTAGCAAATGTCTTCTTTAAAGCTACTTTTTTAAGTTCCCATAAGAGCAGAACTATTATCAATTGGGGAATGGCTGCACAAGTTGTGGTATATGATTGTGATATGGATATTACTGTGGTATAAGAAATGATGAGCTCAATGATTTTAGAAAAACATGAAAAGATTTGAACAAAACATCAAAGAGCTAAACCAAGAGAACATTGAATGTAGGACAGCAATATCATTTTAAGAACTACTTTGAATAAGTTATTTTGACCATTATAAATACCAAAATTGGGTCAGCTAGTTGGTGCAGTGGATAGAGCACCAGGCCTGAAGTCAAGAGGATCTGAGTTCAAGTCTGGCCTCACACACTTAATGCTTCTTAGCTGTGTGACCCTGGGCAAGTCACTTAATCCCAATTGCCTCAGCAGTAAATAAATACCAAAATTAATTACTACAAAAGACATAAAAGAAAGATGCTGTCTTCATCCAAAGAAAGAACTGATAAGTAGAAATATGTGTAGAATTTATTTTACATATATTTGTGTCTAAGATAGCCATTTCCAGAGTAGGAGGGAGGAAATGGAAAGAAAAAAAGAAATTTACATGATAATTTTGTTGTATATTTGAAAGAATAGCAAATTGTGCATAGTAGATATAGAATTTCAAGTGCAGTCCTTTTTTATTGTATTATGTTATAGAAATGCTTGTTTTATAAATTAAAAGTAAAATTAAAAGTAAAATTAAAAGTAAAAATAATAAAAAAAGAATAGAACTATTTTCTTTAAAAGCCAGAAGTTGTATTCTCTCAATTAGGATTATAGCTGATATGAATTGACAATGGATGGTTGTGGCTCCTGAGAAACACTGTAAAGCTCTGGTTATGGATGGTGACATCCAAGTTTATAGGCCATATTTCTCTAAAGTCCTTTTGACCCTCGAAATGCCAACTAACTTCAATGAAAGATTCACTTTTGTGGCTTAGGCTTCAAATCATAATGAAGTACCCATACTAGAACTTCCTGTAACTATTCTCATTTGGTAAATATGATTTTGTTTGTATTAGTATCCCAATGAGTAGCTTCTTCCACCAATGCTGATTGGTACCTGCTGTGAAACTTATAGTTTTAGCTATTTAAGATATAACCTACTGGGGCAGCTAGGTGGATAGAGCACCAGCCCTAAAGTCAGGAGGACCTGAGTTCAAATCTGGTCTCAGACACTTAACACTTCCTGGCTGTGTGACCCTGGGCAAGTCACTTAACCCCAATTGCCTCAGGGAAAAAAAAAAGAAGATATAACTCACCCAGAGTCACACAGTCAGTTTATGACAGAGGCTGGACTTTAAACTAGATCTTCTCTGTAGGTTCTCTATCTCTTAAACCATACTACCTGACTTCATCAAGTTAGATAATAAACTGATCTGAAAAATCTGTTGGAGCCTTATTAATTAGTGGCGCATTCCTGGAACATTGGCCAGCCCAAATAGTGTGCTCTGGTATCTATCCATTATATTCACATAATGAATGAAAAACTCTCTTTTATTCATCTCCTGTCCGGATTCTAACAAGATTGCCCTTATCAAATCTGGTACAAATATGGGTTTCCTAAAATTTCCCCAAGATATCAGGTATTAAGGGAAATGGCTGATAATTATGAATAGTTCTTTCTCTGAGATCCTGGTAACTGCACAGAAAACAGGGCCAGCACTACTGTTTTTATTATGAAGTATGGATAAAACTACATCTGAAGGTTGCCTTGATCATATACTCTCTAAGTCAAAAGTTCTTACCTTTCTTTTGTTATGGACCCTTTTGGCAGTCTGGTAAAACCTTTATTTTTGGAATATATATATATGCATATATATATTTATACATATATATATATATGTGTATATGTTTAAAAATTGTATCTGAAGGATATACTGAATTTTTGTTACAGGTTAGTGAAAATAAAAATATATTTTTTCCTATTCAATTTCATGGTCCCTCTAAATTCCCTCCATAGAAACAATGGGAGGCCCATGGACCCCAGGTTAAGAACTCTTGCTTTGGGCTTAGAGTCCATACTTCCTAGGTTTATAACCCTGCTACAAGAGTGGTGAAGTTCCCGAGGGGGAATCAATAGGGCAGATGTAATTTTAGTGTGAAGGGGTCCTGGTTCAATATCTACTTTCTAAATATAGCCTGCAAATCTTTGGTGATCATTGCATTAATGCAATAGAACATTACTTTGTAATTAAGATGGAAAATATCAAAAAATACAGATAAATATGGAAAGATCTTTCTGATGTAACAGACATATGTAGAGTATGCTGATTCAATTTTTTACATGGAAAAGGAGGATGGGGAATCTGATCCTGGAAGAATCGTGATAATGTATAATAGAAATGCCTTGGAGAGACTTTGGAGCATGTAGATGTTCTATAACTGGTTCTGATCTGCTAATTATATGGTGAATTGCAACCTTTTTGACAGTTTTAGAACTGGAACTGGGGGTACCTTTAAAAAACACTAATAAGCATTGTCTTCTTCCTCTTCTGATTGATCCTCTCTTGCTGTGATTCCTTTGCTGATAATCTCTTGAGGCAGACTGCCTTCTCCTCTGAGGCAGACACATGGGCCTATAGAATTTTGGTTCTTTGCTTGCCTTGGTGCTTGTTTTTTTTGCTTTAGGTGAAGAAGATTAATTTGGAAATTTTGACATTTGTGAATTTTCAAAAGGTCAGGAGATTAAGTGATCCAGGAATCTGGGTATCAAGCCCATTCCAGGTTTTGTAGCCAGTACCATGTCAATATCTTGAGTATTGACAAATGTCCTTTGGGATCAATCTCAAATCCCATTTTGTTTCAAATTTGCACATTGTAGGGATCTCTTCAGTTTGATTTTTAGATTGATTTGTAAAAAAGCTAAATTATTTTTGTTATGATGAAGAGACATTATATTAACATCAAATGTTAAGAATAGGCCAGAAAAATAAAAATGGTAACCACAAAAAGCTATCATTGTTCTGGACCAACAGAAATAATTTCATATAGAGAAAGGCCCTACTCTCACATTATACTCATTCCAAATGGAGAATTCCATCAACTGCAATGAGCATTTTGCACAAACTCCATAATTCCTATGGAGTTGTCTTTGGGAAAAGTGAAAGTACTCTGAAGTTTGGGATAATTCTGACATAATACTATTAATGAAATTATTAGATTCTCTCAAAAAGAAAACTGTTATACCTCTTTATTAGAAAAAAAATTTTTTGTAAGGGAATTCAATTTTTAATGGAAGTATTTATACTTTACAAATCAGCAAATTCTTCATACCATGCCTTTATTTATTGTTTTGATTGTCTAGATTTAAGAAAGTAACAGAGAAAATGTTACTAATGCAGATTAAAATTAAAAGTATGTCCTGTATTTCTAGAGAGCTGGCTGTTAAGCATTTATATATACATGGTAAAGAATGAGAATGTGTTCCCAGATCAGTGAGAAACAACAGTCAATCAACCAACAAATCAAACATTTATTAAGTATGTTCTACTTACCAGGAATAGTGTTGGGTACTGGGGATACGAAATTTAAAAAAATAAAAAAAAATTCTTACTTACAAGTGTGTGTTAACCAATCTTTATGGTCACTCTTTAACCATGTTTTGCCTTGCAGTGATAAACACAAAAACTCTCTTTTTCACAAAAAGGTATATTTATTATAAAGGGTATCCAGTGTTAGCCATTTTTCCCTTTATGATGAAACAGAGATAGAAAATGCTTTCCCTTCTTAATTTTATTGGGTGCGTTTTATAGACTATGTGACTTCTGAAGAGAAGATTTTTTAAAAGGAGCAGGCAATAAATGTTTTGTCTTTACATGGATCTGTTAAATGGCAAGAAGTGCTTTCCTTAGCAGTTGCAGCAACAAGATCTCTGTTCTCTGCATGACTAATTCACATGACTAATTCACTATCTGCAGACTAAATATATAAGGAATCATTCAGCAAATATAGTAAATTTCCATTAAATTTTTGATTGTTCCTAGTTTTGCACTAGAATACTATTCAAGAAGGTGCACTATGTTCCATTTATTAGCATATTCTTCCCTTTTAGTTAGTCCTTCCCATTTCCCATATTTTAAGAAGAAAATCAATAAAATATTTTCTGCAGTATATTTCTCAGTATACTCCTTCCTTGTCTCAATTTTTTTTTTCCCAGGGGCAACCTGGGGAAAGTCAGAAGATTGCTTAAGTGGGAGGGGGAAAGGACCATGGCAGGCAAAGGTTAAATAAAAGAAGTAGCTTACTATTTCTGATTCAATAAACATTTATTGAATACTAATTCTGTCCAGTACTATGTTTTTTGCTTCCTGGTATAAGCAGAAAGGACATCCAGGATTTCAAGATAATCTGATTAAAATTTATTTCTCTATTCCCACTTAGCTCCCCCTTACTTACTAACTGCATTCCTCTTCTTTGCATCCCTCCTGCCTTCCCTGTATGTTTGATAGGATATTTTTGGAGAAGGAAATACCATGGGGGAATAAAAAGAATGGCAGATTTAAAATGAGAAGATCTGTTTTCTTTTTAAATTTTCTTTTTAACTTATGGAATAAAACAAATATTTTCATAATATAGTACAATTTAAAAAGACAATTGTGAATGAAATTGCAAATTTACTCTGCACGATTTGCTATTTCTTTCAAATATACAACACAATTATCATATATTTTTTTTCCCTATCACTCCCTCCCTATACTGGCAAGAGGATCTGTTTTCTAATTTCAATTTGACTTAATTTTTCCCAGTTCATACATTCATTTAATAAACATTTGTTTACTATGGGTAAAGAAAAAGAAGTTTGTTGAAGTTACAAATATGTTTAAGAGAAGGCCCCTATCTTCAGGAAGCATACAGTCTAATGGAGGTAAGTAACTACAATGTAAGGCTCTTTGGAAGAACTGATCCTAGGTTTGTCAATGAAGAGCTGTGTATTAGTGAGAAAGTAACTTCATCTAGGGTTCAGTCTTCTCATCTTTCAAATTAAGTGCTTTCACAAAGTTGTCTTTAAGGATTCCTTCCCTTATAAAAAGCCTATTGTTCTATAAGGCTGTTATTACAACTATGGTTTCTATTTTAGGGTTAGACATTGAATTTGTGATTTTTTTTTCTTCCTATGGTATAGGACATTCTCTCTACCAGTGCAAATTCAGCATATTTTCTCCAATTTATAGTGTGAATTAGGCTGTTAAATCTGTCCACTACAAAAAGGGCTGCTGCAATTGTACAAGTGGGTCCTTTTCCCTTTTTAATGATCTCTTTGGGATACAGACTCAGTAGAGACATTGCTGGATCAAAGGATATACAGATTTTGATATGGAATCTAAAATTCTATATGTTTGTTAGTATTAGCCAACCTGAAAGATCTGGAATGAAATACCTATAGAAAAATGAGGAATTGGGAAAAATTTTGACTCAAATAGATGAACATCAGACTTTTTTTTTCAAATTGAGAAAAGAGTCACACATAAGTATTTTGATATATACATAATTCCATAGTTGCTATTTTAATGGGAAATATATTTCCTTCACTTAAAAATTTTCAAAGAACCCATAGTCATAAAAAATGTTGTGTCGAATAATAATAATAGTCTTAGAAATGGAAGGAAAAGATTGTAAAATAGTAAACTGAAATATGATGGTTAGAAAAAAGGGATCAGATCAGGAGTCAAATATTTTTCTCCAGGCTATGCCATTGTGTCTTTGCAAGAGGGAAAGTAATGACTTTCATTCCACTGATTTTATTATATAGCACTAACCCATATTATTAAGAGGCTTTTGAAGGGTATTTTAATTAGCAATGAGTTATAAGCAAATCATTTCCATAAAAGCTACCTGCCAGCATGTTTTCAAGAAAGTGCCACACACAAAAACTTAAATTACAAATAGCATGCTTTTAATTCTGATCTTTCTGTTTTGATTCATTTATAATAGAATAGGGGAAAGCAATAGCTTATATAAACTTTAGTAAATGCATTCATAAGTTGGATTGATGTTGCTATTTCTGAATTAAAATTCAAAAATCATTATAATCCCCCCACACTTTTTAGTGCTGAGTCACCCAACAACATCAGAAAATAGGCTTCACTGTTTTCCTTAAAATGTAATGGGTTTGTAATCCAACTCAGTCACTTATTACTTGTGTGACTTTGGCCAAAACAATCTCTCTGAGTCTCAGTTTCCTCATTAAGGAGATCTCAAAGGTGTCTTTAGGCTCTAAATTTTTAACCCTATGATCTTGTGCTTCTGTTGTGAATGTTAAAACATTCAAACCATTTCAACAAAACCTCCTATCACCTACTTTCCATTGTACAAGATGCAACTAATGGAGCAAAGTTGTATCTCTAGAAGCACATGTGGCACATCAAGGATGGGATGGAATAATGTATTTGTCCAGGTTTGCACTGTGTTGTCTGAAAGCAATATTTATATTCTAGTGCTTTTGAGGCCTGAGTGAGCAGAAACCGTGGGCCAAGAGAAATGGATTGTTCAACTAGGGCTATCTATAGGAATTGTATATTGTCAGGGCTACAAAATAGATATGAGAAATAAAAATATGGGTATATATACATACACATATACTCACACTCACACACCAAATTTGGCAAAATAAAATCTTGTAGTTCACACTGAAATTGCATTCTCAATATCTCTTTCTCTCTCTTTGTGTATCTGACTGTTTCTGTTTTTCTGTATGTCTATTTCTTTCTGGGTGGTTCTCTCTGTCTCTGAATTTCTCTCTCCCTCTTCCTCATTAATACTTTAGTTTTAAGAGCTATTTTCAATGAAAAATAAACAAACCACTTATTGAAGGGAGGTGGGGAGGATTCACTCTTCTTTCAGCATCTTCAAATAGTTCTTTGGAATGAATGGAAGAACTTCTTTAGTTCAATTTCCATCAATACTTTTTATTTGGACCTATAATGTCACCAGTGTGGGGCACCCTCAGTGTGGAACCCCAGATCTTTGGGATGTTAAAGCTGGTCATCTATTCACTACATCTTTCTGACTTCCTTCTCTTTGTTATGAGAGGGACTTGCTCACCCAGATTGGTGGGTCCAATTCACAGCTCTACCAACAGTGCTTTCATGTATTGTTTTTCCAGTGTCTCCAGCTCATGATTTCTCTTTTTTGTCAACCTCACCAGACTGAGCACTATAAAGGAAGATCTCAAATTTGCTTTAATTTGCATTTCTCTAATTAGTCATTTAGAGCACTTTTCATGAAGTGATACTTTGGATTTCTTCCTTTAAAGAAATTCCATTCCTAGGCTTTTGTTTTATTATTGACTGCTGTTTTTGAATTGGATTGAAGTGAATAGACATTTTAGCCAACCAGTTAGTCCCAGGCATTATACTAAACCTGGCTATATAACAAAAGGCAAATGATAGCCCCTGCTCAGGTGCCTCAGAGGACAATGATCCCCTCCATAATAATAAGAAACTTATGAAGAAGGGAGGGTTTGGGGGGGGAAGACATAAAGAGTTCAATTATAGGGGAATGAGTAACATTGGAGGACCTTGGACAACTTTTCTTTTCCCTCTTTTCACTGATTCCAAAAATGAGAAGGCAGTAATCTGAGATTGCAAAGTGATTTCTACTAAAAGTAATAGTATAAATTACCAAATTATGACCCTTCTGCATAGTATTTCCTCCATCATCTTGAGGGTTGTGGTAGAAAAAGGCCTTAATGTCTCTATGCGGGGCATTGCTCTTAAATAGTCTAATAGGATTGATTATAGCCCCCCCACCCCCCTTTTTTGTTGAAATTAATTTATTTTAAACCAAAAGTTAGTCAATATTTCTATAAAAATCTGTAATCATGGTATAAGGTAAATACTTTAACAAATGATTTTATTGCAGTTATAAAAACAATTCCTTTATGAATAGTTTTTCTTTGCAACAGGTATTATTCCTAACAAATGCATAGGTAACATGTTGTTGTTAACTTTCAAACCTGAACTTATTTACTTATAAAACATACCAGACCCTTAAAATACATGTTGACTGCAACTACAAGAAATGCTTTTTCCAATTAGACGATTTCTCCCCTGTCCACACCATTTAATATCAACCATGTTGCAAAAGAGAAATTAAAATCAGTTTTTTTAAAAAAAATTATCCAACATATGCTATGTGAAATTGACCCAGTTAAGTACTTAAATACAAAAATGAAAAAAAGGCTTCTGCCTTTATGGAGCTTACAGACTACTGAAAGAATAGAGAATGTGAAATGTTCTTTACAAATTTGCAACAGAGGACAGAGTGACCTAAGAGCTTGAAGGTAGGAGGGATTATTACTTCTAGATGGACAGATAAGGGAAGGCATGATTGAAGCAGAAATACCTGAACTACATCTCAAAGGAGGAAAAGGAAATTATTTATTATCTGTGTGATCTTGAACAAATCACTCAAGAGCTCTTTGTCTCAGTTTCCTCAGTTCTAAAAATGTGTTACACTAGATGACCTCTAAGGCCATTTTAAATTATAGATCTATGAACTTTTATGATTTTGATGGGTTTGGGGGAGAACTGCTTGATGAGGGGGTATATAAACAAAGGGAAGTGAGAGAGATCAGGAAAAAATTGGGGAATAGTACAATTTGGTTGAAGTGGATAGTGTGTTTACATGAACCTTTAGATACTAGATTCAAGCATTTGCTTTTCATTTGGTAGATAATGAGGAGTCACTGATGGTTCTTGAGCAGAAAAATGATTGCTCAGGCACTGTGTGGTATCCCAGAAAGTGTATCATCTCTGGAATTGGAGAACTTGGATTCAAATTTTGTTTCTGATATTTAACCACCTGTGAGATCCTGGGCTAGTCATTGAACCTCCCCTGAAGTATGAAGGGTTTAGACTTTGATGTCCCTTTCAATTCTAAGTCTGTGATCCTAAGATTAACATTAATAATGATATGGAGGAAGTTAATACAATTAGTCCAAGCAAGAAGTGATGAGGACCTGAATAAGGGTAAATGGGAATTGGAGAGGAAAAGGAGGAGGGTAATTCAGGAGCAATTGCAGAGGTCCTAGAAGTGGCAGAACTTGGTGATTGCAGGTTTTGAGACTGTAGTTGGGATAATACTTGGGCTGTACTAAGCACTTAATAAATGCTTTGTAATTGACTTATTGATCAATATTAATAGAAACAGAACAGGTTTTTGGGAGAAGCTAGCTAACATTTATATATATATATATATATAGTGCTTTAAGGTTTGCAAAGTGCTTTACATATTTTTTTTTTTATTTGATCATCACAATATCCCTGTGAGTTAGGTCTATGAGAAAACAGGTTTAGAGAGGGCAAATGACTTGTTAGGGTCCCACAGTTAATAATTATTTAAGGCAATTTTCAACCTCAGATCTTCTTAATTATAAGCCTATAGCACTCTGTCTCATCTTTGAGTTCAAGATGCTAGTGATGTATACCAGTGTGAAAGTGCCATGATTATAATGGTGATAAACCCAAAAGGCTCAGGTCATTGAAACACACACACACACACACACACACACACACACACACACACACTTTTTAAAAAAATTGAACTATTTTTAGTCTTAAGTCTATTACTTTCTTTCCCAATAAAGAAAAACAGTGTCTTTTTGTTGTTGTTGAAGCTATTGGGATTAAGTGACTTGCCCAAGGTCACATAGCTAGAACATATTAAGTGTTGGAGGTCAGATTTGAACTCAGGTCCTCCTGACTTCAGGGCTGGTCCTCTATCCACTGAGCTACCTAGCTGCCCTGAAAAACAGTATCTTTGTAACAAATATGTATAAACAAACAAATGAAATTCCTATATTGGTGATAACTAAACATATGTGCATCTCATTCTGCATATTTCTGATCACCTTTCTCAAAAGGTGGGTAGTATTCTTTATTACTGATCTTCTGGAATCGAGGTTGGCAATTGCTTTGATCAAAGTTCTAAAGTCTTTCAAAATTGATCATTTTTTACAATATTGTTGTTAGAATATAAATTGCTCTGACTCTGTTCATTTCACTCTACATTGATTCATTCAAGTCTTCCCCCAACTGAACTTTTAATCACTTCTTATGACACAGAATATTGGTGTCTAAAGGGAAATTAAAAGTATCTTTGACACTCATCTGTCTTTTGATTAAATACCTTTAGTGATGGGGAGATTACTACTTTACCAGGAAGCCTACTCTATGGTTAAGAACTTTTAGAAAGTTCTTCATATATTGAGCCAAAATTTTCTTCTAGGCAATTTATGGTCGTTGTTTTCTAGCCTTCTTGGATAATGCAAAATTAAATCATATGTTATAGATGACAGACCTTTAAATATTTCACCAACTATCAAATCCCTGCTTAGTTTTCCCTTCTACTCCAATTTCTAAAACTCAGTTCCTTCTTTGTTATCTCTCCCCTTCACTATATTCCCTTGTACTATCACGCCAGACTTGCCACCCCAGTCAGTTTGTTAATGCTTTACAAGGAACTGGAAATTTAGGGGATGCCCATCAGTTGGAGAATGGCTGAATAAGTTATATAATATGACTATTATGGAATATTATTGTTCCATAAGAAATGACCAGCAGGATGATATCAGAGAAGCCTGAAGAGATTCACATGAACTGCTGCTAAGTGAGGTGAGTAGAACCAAGATAACATAGTACACAGCAACAACAAGATTGTGTGATGATCATTTCTTTTTTTTTTTTTTGCTAAGGCAATTGGGGCTAAGTGGCTTGCCCAAGGCCACACAGCTAGGGAATGTTAAGTGTCTGAGACCAGATTTGAACTCAGGTCCTCCTGATTTCAGGGCTGGTGCTCTATCCATTGCACCACCTAGCTGTCCCCTGTGATGGTCATTTCTGATGGCTGTGGCTTTTTTTTTTTTTTTTGACAGTGAGGTGATTCAGGCCAGTTCCAATGGTCTTGTAATGGAGAGAGCCATCTGCACTCAGAAAGAAAACTATGGGGATTGAGTGTGAATCATAACAATATGTAGAGTGTGAATCATAACAAAGGGTAGAAATCTTGCAGTCATTTTTGAGTCTTTCCTCTTTTCTGATAACCAATTTCATCAAGATCTGTTGATTCTTTATTTGTAATGCATTAGAAAGAGTATTACCTCTAGAATCAGAGAGGTTGGGTTCAAATCTCATTCCAGAGTCTTTACTACCTGTGTAGATCTTGATCAAGTTGCATACCCTCCCTTGGACCTATGTTTACTCAACTGTATAATGGGGGAATTAGAATAGATGGGCTCCAGAGTCCATTTCTGTATTATTTATGATACATTATAACAGGTTGTTGTTGTTCAATAGTATCTGACTCTTTGTGATCCTATTTGGGATTTTCTTGGCAAAAAAAAAAAACTAGAGTCATTTGCCATTTTCTTTTCTAATTCATTTTTCACATGAGAAAACTGAGACAAACAGGGTAAGTGACTTATCTAGAATCAAACAGGTAGCCTTGTATCTGAGGCCAAATTTGAACTCAGAAAGTGGAATCTTCCTAATTCCTAGCCTAGTGCCTTAGCCACTGTGTTACTTAGCTACCCCACATAACAAGTATAGGGAATATAGCTATCCTTCCCACTCATTAGAATATAGAATTCCATTATTCATTCATTATTTCCATTCCCATTATTATTTCCCTTGTAGGGCCAGCATCATTTCTACTCCTAGACCAAATGTGAACTACTTAAGGGCAAGGACTGTTCTTGCCCCTTCCTTCCTTCCTTCCTTCCTTCCTTCCTTCCTTCCTTCCTTCCTTCTTTCTTTCCTTCTTTCCTTCCTTCCTTCCTTCCTTCCTTCCTTCTTTCCTTCCTTCCTTCCCTTTCTCTTTTTCTTTCCCTTTCTCTCTTTCTTTCTTTCCCTCTCTCCTTCCCCCCTCCCCCATAATCCTGCCAGCTGCTTAGGTTTCTCCTTCTGCTCATATATGCCATATGAAAAGCAGATCCCTGATCAGGGATCCTAGCTCTCCCAGGAAACAAAACAGCTGAGACACTTCTCCCAGGACTCAGACCCAAGTGGGCAGGACAGCACAATGATTCACAAACAGATAATAAGGAAGGAATCTCAACCTTATGAGCAAAAATGTCCTTGTTTTATATACTTTTGCAAACATTCTAATTTTGGAATTAAACAATATATCTCAACAGTAACTTCCCCTTGTCCCTTATTCTAAGTGGGACTTTGGGCATATCAGTTAAACCTTTTAATTTCTCCATTTGTAAAATGAACAGACTGAATAAGATGACCTCTAAGGTTCCTTTTAGTTCTAAATCTAAGATCCTATTAGTATACAAAAAGGCAAGTTAATAACTTACTGTAAGGTTTTAAAATCTATTGATCCTTAAATGTTTACCTTTCACCTTGAAGTAGATGAACTACTGGTTAATGGACACTTTCTTCTCCCTTATAATTCCTTTAAATATTTACCCTTCTCCCCCGCCTCCCATCCCAACCCGACATTGTGCTTTGTTCATCTCAGTGTTCTGACAGTTTCCTCCTTGTGTACCCTTGTGTACATGGCTATCAGTGAGCACGCATAATTGTGTTTGTAGCTGTTAGCCATCAAAGGATCTGTCTTGGGTCAAGGTGGGAAATATCAGCAATTCATCATTGATAGTTGTGAGGCGTAAGTATGTACTGTGCAGGAACCATTATTGGACTGGCAGTCAATTTTGTTGCCATTTATTACAAGGCTGTGTCCTTGAAGAATTCACCTAAGTTCTTAGAACTGGTTGACTGACCTGAATCCTATCTTGCAGAGTTGTTTTGAAGATCATCTAAGATAACCTGTGAAAATGCTTTGTAACACAAGGTATGAATGTGTGAAGTTGGAGGAGGGGGAAAGAGAGAAGTAAAGAAAGAGGCATTAAACATCAGCTAGTTTTTAAGGCCCCAGACCTCACCTTTATCCCTTCCTCAATAGATTAAGAACACATTTATACCTTGTGTTACAAAGCATTTTCACAGGTTATCTTAGGTGATCTTCAAAACAACTCTGCAAGATAGAATTCAGGTAGGTCAACCAGTTCTACAAACTTGTGTGAATTCTTTAAGGACACAGTCTTGTAATAAGTGGTACCAAAATTGATTGCCAGTCCAATAATGGTTCCTGTACACTACATACTTATGCCTCACACTGTCAATGATGAATTGCTGATGTTTCCCTCACCTTGAGGAAGGGATAAAGGTGAGATCTGAAGCCCTAGAAACTGATGTTTAATGCTTCTTTAGTTCTCCCCTTCCCCCTTCCCCAGCTTCACTCAGCAGGACTTTTGCTTTTCTATTGAAAGAATAGCCAGTCTCCTGTTCTGGTGATTCTGTTAGCTATCAGTTGTGGAAGAGAAATGTTTCTTCTCTATTCTACATTCTTAACATCCCTTTCCTTTCTCTTTCCCCCTTCCACCAACATGAAGTGATTGAAGATGAAGATTAGATGAAGATCTAATAATGGAATGTGGAGAGAAGTTTTTTTCACTTCACAGATTCTGCAAAATGACTCTTGTTAGTATTATTCTTTTGCAAACAGGAGAATCAACTACAATGATTCTTGAAAGAAGTTTCCTCTTTTTCTTAAAATATTTTTAATGTCATAAAAAAACCCTCTTTAATGTTTTATGATCCAACATGACCTATTTGGCTGAGTATAAGATTGGGAGATTTCTCTAAATTCTCAACCTAGCATTGAGATTAAATTGTTGTATGGCCTTTGGTGATTCAGTTAACTTTTTGATTCTTATATTCTTCATCTATTATGTTAGGACAAATAGAGACACAGTGAAAAGATTAGCTAGTCAAAGTTCACTAAGGCTTTAAAGATTTATATTTTTAAATCTTTTTATATCTGTACCACACAAAAGACTTTTCTGGGGGGAAGGAAGGTGAGTTGGACATAGCTACAGATATTTTTTTAAATTAATTTTTGTGCTCTGTAATGTAACATATTGTTGATATTTTGAACAAGGCACATTGTAGGTACTTAATGAATAAAATTAAATAGTCTGGAGTTCAAAATCCAGGGATTATTATGAGGAATGGAAGCTTTTTTACCATGCTTTATATTTATTATTTAATATATTAATGGTATCAGAAAAATCCATGAGGCACAGATCTAATATTACCCAAGTTTATAGGAAAAAATCACTTGCCAATAGATAAGAGTTAGGAATTTTCAATAAACCACATTCTACAAAGCCTATCAGAAATTGCTGCTTGCCTAGTACTATAAAAGTGCCTGTCTTGGTGGTTTTAATGGCTTCCCTTAATCCAAAGGCAGTAGAGAAAAAAGGCAAAGAAAATGTCAAGCTATCTTGGAAGGAAAGTTTGGAGCTCCATGGGGCTCCTCCCACAGGGATTAGAAACCTCTTGTGGAATAGTAGTAATTCCCTCTGCTTTCAAGTGAAAAACCAAACCAACTTGGCTTAGTGCTTGTATAGATAAACTGACTCACTCTGGGGGGGGGGGCGGTGGGGAAAAGGGCCCTTTGTGCTGGGGCTGTGGATTCAGTTGGATATCAAATACTATAAAATAGTACTGGGAATTGAGGTATTTGTCCTCTCCTTTCCCCATTAAAGGGGTCCTCTATTCTGGACTCACCTACCCAGCCTGAGTTTAATCACAGAAAATTTCTCCAGGGAATCTTGAGACATGTAGGGAATCCAACTGGAGATTTGAACTCATCCTTCCCTAGGACAAGTAGAGTAACTTAAAAAGAAAATATAGTCAGAAAAATTCCCAATGAGATGTGAAGTTCCCAGTAGGAATGAAACACAGGATTGATTACTTAGGGTTTCTAGGCTATCAGATAAATTTTGTCTTTTGGACTTTTAGTTCATAAGAATCTCTAGCTTTGCTTAAAAGCAAAAAGAAGAAAAATGAATATTTTGGTTTACATACAGCTAAATATTTGGCTGATGAATAAGTGGGCACAGTAATACAACAAAAAAAATTAAGCATTCAAATAAGTAAAAGTTATCTTAAAGAAACTGGATTGACTGGTAAAGAAAAATATCAGAAAAATAAAATGTCTGATTATAGCCTAAAGCAAAAGAAAAAAAATGCTGATTTTATGGTATCTCCCGAAAACCAAGGTTCCTAAGGACAATCCTGGAAGGAGAATCTCTCTAGTGGGTCCTTACAAATGTACAGGGCCCCCAAATTATTCTAGATCAAACTCATATAGTACAGTATGTCCTCTGGGACCATTACTCCTTGCATTAGGGGACTATCTGCTAAAATTCTTAGGCTAATTGAAGTAATCCTAATGGACTGTTTCTCAGGAATCTGTACTGATATGCTTCCTCTTCATAATCAGCAAGTAACCTCAATTATTTTCAAGCAAAAGTGTTTATTAAAATAGCATAGCAAAAATAGTATAAAACATAACCTCAAAACTGGAATGCTAGTGCATTGTTGGTGGAGTTGTTAACTGATCCAAGGATTCTAGAGAGTAATTTGGGACTATGCCCAAAAGGCTATAAAATTGTGTCCCTTTAATCTAGCAGTACCACTACTAGGTCTATATCTCAAAGACATACAAAAAAGGGGGAAGGATCTATTTGTACAAAAATATTTATGACAGTTTTTTTATGGTAGTTAACAATTGCAAATTGAAGGGATATCCATCAATTATGGAAAAGCTCAACAAGTTGTGGTATATGACTGTAATGGAATATTATTGTGCTATAAGAAATGACAAGCAGAATGATTTCAGAAAAACCTGGAAAAACTTAAGTGAACTGATGCAAGAATCAAGAAAACATTACACACAATAACAGCTATAATGTTTGATAAAGAATTGTGAATGACTTAACTATTCTCAACAATACAACAATCCAAAACCAACAAACCCAAAGAACTAATGATGAAGCATACAATTTGCCTCTAGAGAAAGTACTAATATTGTTTGGATATAAACCAAAGCATACTATTTTTCACTTTCTTTCTTTCATTTTTTCCTTTTGTTTAAATTTTCATACAAAATGACTAATATGGAAATGTTTTACATAATTGTACCCTGAAAAATATCCCTTCAAACTAGGAGCACACTTTCCCTTGCCCATAAAAGACACCTTAAGGGACCTCAAATCTGTGGTATACATATACAATGGTATATAAAGCATATTTGCAGTGAACCCATGTGGCCAAAGGGTACTTCAAAAAGTTCCTTTGAAATTTTTCTTAGACAGTTTTCTCTTGGATGGGTCATCCATTGATGGACCAGACCACTCCCTCTGTTGGAGTTTCTTTCCTATTGCTTCTGTTATTCTCTCTCTGAATCTCTTTGTCTCTGTCTCTCTGAGTCTCTGTCTCTCTGTCTCTCTCTCATTGCTGTCTTTCTCTCTGTCTCTTCTGTCTCTGTGTCTCTCTCTGTCTCTCTCTGTCTTTGTGTGTGTGTCTCTCTCTGTCTCTATCTTTCTCTGTCTCTGTCTCTCTGTCTCTCTCTTTTTTTCTCTCAGGAAGGGGAAGATGGCCATTATTGCCCAACTCTCTGTGCAAGTTCTTCACTAGATGGTAGCTGCTCCTGGAATAAGCTGCTTAAATACCAACCTTTAATGTCTTCAGACCATGCAATGCCCATAAGGTTGATACTTGGGCACATCAATCTCCAAATTACTTCTCAATAACCTCCCAGTTACAGTGGCTACTGCTTCCATCTCTTGTGCATTGGGACCTCTGAAGAGACTTCTGGATCTTTTCAATTCATGAGGTCACTGCTTTTGTGTGTCCATGAAATATTCACTTACCTAATATTAGGGGATAATCACAAAAGAAATAGAGACTCCATTGTTCATGCATATAAGGTGGGGGATGGGGGAATATAGCCAGCTGCCTCTCCTATCCAGAAGTTCAAATTTAAAGTATTCTTCCTAATGGGAATCCCCCTCCCCCTTCCCTTCCCCCCCAAAAGAAATGGAATGATGAGTAGGTCGCACCTTTTGTATACATAATTCCAGTTCTGTACTTCCTGACTCATCAATTCTTCTGGCTCCACGGGCAATTAGAAGAGTTTTTGTCATCATACTGAACCAGACCCTGAGTCACCCTGACTAAAAAGAGGCTCACCAAATTTTCTATGTGATTGGGTTGGAAGCTGGCAGAGAATATGTATTTATTCTAAGAGTTGTAGTTACTCAGGGAATATCTGCTCATACCTCTAGGATTGAAATTAGGTAAGGAGGTATTATGTATACACATAAAAACTGGAAACAATTTGACTAAATTTTTTAAGATGGAAAAATTCTCTAATCTGTATCCTATTGATTTGTGTACATGTCTCATATAAAGGGTGCATGCCTCTAGGGGTTAGGACCATGTTTTTGTTCATTTTTTTTCCTAGCACAGTATCTTTGTCAGTACTTGGTTCTGAGTAGCTTTATTGAATTGAATTGAAGATAATCAAAATGCTGGAGCAAATCTAGGAAATCTTCATGGAAGAGAGGAAAAAGGAGCACTTCCCAAATTTGTGCATTACTTTTTTGGTGGCAAAGAACAGGGAACTGACACTTTAAAGCTTTTTAAAGCAAAACTAGTGATATCCAGAGGGATTGCAAATGAATACCACAAGACTTTCTTTCTTTCTTTTAAAAGAGCCAATAGAATAAGTTTAATTTGGCCTCCCAAACACAACTCAGCAAGTGATCTCTTTCTTTTTTAGCCTATTATTCAACCTTCTTGCTATTTCTCATAAACAACATTCCATCTCTAAAACCTGGGTCTTTTCAATAGCTGTCCCTCATCTCTGGAACTCTTTCCCTCCTCGTCTCTACCTCCTAGCTTCCCTGGCTTCTTTTAGTTTCAGCTAAAATCCTACCTTTTTTTTTCCTTGCTCCTCCTTAATCTTAGCCTTCCCTTTGATATTCTTTCCAGTTAATTCTATATACTTCTTTGTACATAATTGTTTGCATGTTGTTTCTTCTATTAGACTGTGAGCTCCTTAGGAGGAGCCAGCTTGATAACTGAGCAACAATGGGTATGGAAAAAAAGAGAGAAAGACAGAAACAGAGAGAGAGACAGACAGACAGAATGACTGACAGAGAGACAGACACACATACACACATATACACACACCCACAGACTAGAGATAGAGACAGAGACACAGAGTAATAGCATCAGAGAAGAAATCTTGCCCATAAGAATGCCTAAAAAGTATCTTTTGCCTTTGTTTTCACTACCCTTTCCTCTCAGGGCTTATTGTAGTGTTTGATACATAGTGGGCACTTAATAAATACATTCAGACATACTAATTCATAGAAATGATACGGCTTGTTCAACCTGGGGACTTTTTTGTGTGTCCCTACATATTTCATAGATCTTTGGTTATCATTAAATCTTTTCCCTTTCAAACTCGAGCAAAATGATTTTCTAAATACCCTTTCCTTCTGCCTCAAATCGAAAGAGTTCCTTAAACTCATACTCACAAAATCACATTATCTCAGATTTGATCTAGTCCAACTTATGTCTGAACAAGAATCTCCTCTACAAAATCCCTAACAAGGGGTCATTCAGTCTCTGCTTGAAGACCTCCAGCTTCTTTATAAGAGATCACTTTGTGAGAGTCACTCTGTGGGATATGACTTGATTTTAGCTGTGTATCCATACACATTTTTGGTGCCTAAGTAAGCATGATACCCCTGTAGACTTCCTCTCAAGTGTTTACTTATCTTCATGTGTTCATTAAACTTTGTACATCGAGTATTGACTGACAGTAGAGGACTTGGGTGGAGTTGTGGTTAAGGGGTGGAGAACATGGGAGCCAGGAAAGGAGGAGGAGGAGGCAGGAGCAAAAACACAAACACAGACCACAGAGGAGGAAAGTGAGTTATTGGTTATTATTTCCATTCCTGTGGATATGAAACAGGATCTTACTTGTGGAAGGCCAAGAGAAGTGGTCATATTAGCAGTGATGTTCAGATGTTGGAAAACAGCTAAGGTGTAGGCTTATGTTATAGAAATTATCTCAACCTTACTTTAACTCCAATAGGCCCTAAAATAGAGCTTTCGCAAAGGCAGAAAAATTAATTTGTCTCGTTGGGTCTCTATTGTCAGAAATCTTCTGTAATGTAAATTTGAGAGAGCCCTGTGCCTAGTTCAAATTCAGTTCTTGTGATCTAAAATGTATTTTCAAAATCATTTTAATATGGCAAAAATCTTATTCTTGGTTCTCATAGTAACTGATATTTGTGTGAAGTAGACTTTGGAAACAATAATGCCAACAATTTATATTTCTGTAGTCTTTAAAAAGGTATGAAGTATTTTCCTTTCTACAGCCATGGGCAGATCAGCAGAACAAGGATGATTATACACATTTGATGATCAGCATTTCATATTAACTGGAAAACATTCACTTGATTTTCCTCTTCACTCTGAGGACACAGAGGGGGAAGGGCTCTCCTGGACAAGGAATTGAAAAAAAAAAAAAACAAGAAACAAACAAACAAACAAAAAAACTTTCCCTGCCCTTAGGATTCTCCTCTTGTTCAGTTAAAGGGAGATAATTGATCCCCTAGAGCCAGATGCCTTCAAGACAGTTGGCAGAGAACTCCCTTAATACCATTTCCAAAGTTATATAAAGGATCTTTTGTAAGGGAACAGAATGGAGACTATATTCAGCTAGGTTGAGCTCAGTTAGTCACTCCTAGCTGTTCGTATAGGATAGAATCTTGGGTTGTTAGAAAAAGAGACCCAAGAGATCAATGAATCCAACTCATAGAGAGTCTCAGGTCCATTTCCCCTTAAGAGTTATGTGTCAGTGACATCTACAAATGGAATATTGGGGATGATGTATGTATATGTGTGTGTGTGTATGTGTGTGTATATGTGTGCATGTGCACATTGGGTGAATGGGAGAAAAGGACATTACTCACTCAGATAATTTTGCTCTAGTTATTCTTTGTAAACCCATTTATTCTGTTAGATTTTATAGGAGTTTGTTTCCTTTTTTTCCAGGGGGAAGAAGGACTTAACACAGTTGCCAGTATGTAAGAGCTTGTTGCTTAATCCATGTTTATTGATTACTTGCTTAATTATCTAAGGAAAAGTGGTACCATCTTTAAGAATTAGTGCTAGATATCTCTTCTTGCTTCCTATCTCCTTCCTCTGAATCTCTCAGCACCTAGATTGCCAGTGTGCTTTCCAAGTAGCATTATACATGAGAAGGAAATAGCATAGTAAGCAAAAAAATGGAGAGGAACAAGAACTCTCTTGTAATAAAATTCAATCCCTTTTGAATGCAGGAATTGTTACATGCTTATATATATGCACATGTGAGTACATATATAAGCATATATATATGTATACTTATAGAAGTATTATGCTTATAGTAGATTCTTAGTAAATACCTGCTGAAATAAAAAATGTCTAAAGTTTTTACAAGGGCTAATCTATAAATTTCTGTCTTTTCCCTCTCCTCCTTTTTTTCCTTCTCTTCCTTCCTTCCTTCCTTCCTTTTTTCCTTCCTTTCATTCTCATTTTCCTCCTCTTCCTCATTTTCCTTCTGCTCCTCTTACTCATCCTCTTCCTTTTTCTTTTTTACCACCAAGGCCATTGCCTCTTTATTAAATTAAATGGAAGAAAAAATGCTTTGATGTAGTTATAGACCTCATTCCTATATGCATAAATCTTTAGCTTTCTGTTATAAGTATTCTTAATATTAATCCTCCTAAAGAATTCATAGTTATTTTGAAAAATGTTCAGCTAATATAATTCATTTGGATTCTGGACATTAAAGATGATTATATTTTGTTCCATTTGCTCAAGATTTTCTTCATTTAAGAAAGAATACAAGGCAGGTAGGTGGAGCGGTAGAGTGTTGAAACCTGAAGGCAGAAGACCTAAATTCTAATGCTGCCTCAGCTATTTCTTGGTTTAGTGAGCCTGAGCAAGTAATTTAATCTTTTTTTTTCAGGCTTAATTTCTTTATCTGTAAAACATGAATAATAATAAATACTCCTTAAGGTTGTTATGAACATCAAATAAGATACCATATATAAAATTATTTACAGAATTTAAAATGTTAGCTTTTTTAAAAAAAAGATTGTTGTAACTATTAAAATTTATTGGTCATATCTTCAGTCTCTTATTTTCCTTTAGTTTTAAACATTTTACAGATAGCACAAAGGACAGCACAAAGGAGAAGAAAAAGGATGAAGAAAAAGGGTAGGGTAGAAGAAGGTGAGTTTTTGTTGTCTGAAAATCTTTCCTATAAGCCAGGGCTCTTTATTCAATCAGCAGATATAAGCCATTTGCAGCCCCAGTTGCCACTACTGGAGACAGCTTCAGAGTTCATTTCACCAGGCATCAATCCAAGCATTTGGCTTGTCAGTCTTAACAATTGTAGGTCCTGTTGTAATTGTTGTTGAGAGTAATGATTGGCAAATGGGCTTGGACCCTTTTTGGACTATGGTCTTAGAGCAAGCTGTGGCTTCTACTCAAATCAAGCTACTGGGTTAGAGTTAGAAATTCAAACTGTTTTAAAAAGCCTATACTCCTCATCCCCACCCCATTTCACCAGGCTTCCCAGCTTACAATTTCCTGGTGAAGATTACATTTCTTATAGGGCTGGATCCCAATGGAGCTGAAAGGGATACCAAACACCACTTTGAAAGGGCCTGATTTTAACAAGCAGAGCCCCACCTGCCCTCTTAGAGGCCAGAGTCCTGACTTGAACTGGTAATTCTGGAATTTGGATCTATAGTTTCTGTCTGGGGACTATATTTGCCTGTTAACAAGCTGATAAAATAATTGAGAGTGAATTGAAGGAGAGGGTCTGACCTAATTCTATGCAATAGCATGAAAGGACAATGATCTAAGACTGATGCTACCGTGTCATCTCTGGATCTGCTTAGCTTAGCTGCTCTCTGGAGAAGAAGGTTGCTGAGCCCCCATTTCCTCTTTCCTTTCTTCATCAGCAGTCAGAAATGCAAGGGCCCTCATGCTCCTCGGCATCAGTTAACTATCATTAAGTATAATTTGGCGCTTTAACAATGCTGTCAATATGCCGTGGTATTTTGTCATCACTTTACCACTGGTTAAAATCCCTTTCACTTATGGAGATTTCCCCCCCCCCTTTCATCTCTGTGGTTGCCAGACTTGTAATTTGTTTTTCTGTCTAATAGAAACCCTAGAACCATCGGTAGAAAGTAAAGTATGCTATGAAAAACACATGCTTTTTAAAATAGCTCTCTTCGTTTTTTTTTTTTTTAAATTAAAGTAAATACTATGTTTCTGTCTTTTCCAATACCAGCAGGAACTGTATGTTTTAGAGTATCTCCTTAAAACTCACCAATACGATAATTCAAAAAATTTGGTGCTCCAGAGTCATCCTGGAGAATTTTTGTATTTTTTCTTTGTTTTTCTTTTCACAGAAAAGCCTACGTTTTATACCATGAGATAGCTATTGTGAAGCATTCTTTATGCTGGCAAGGACTGATGAATGTATACAGACTGAAATGAAGATGGCCCAGATGTGTTAAGTTTTTGTTATTCAGTCGTGTCCAACTCTTCTTGATCCCATTTGGGGTTTGGCAAAAATATTAAAGTAAGTTGCAATTTTCTTCTCCAGCTCATTTTACATATAAGGAAACTGAGGCAAAAAGAGTTAAGTGATTTGCTCAGAGTTATTCAGATAGGAAGTATTTGAGGCCAGACTTGAACACAGGAAGACAAATCTTGATTCCAGGCCTGGAACTCTATCCACTGCACCCCCAGCTGCCCAACTTTGAAATGGGCCTGATTCCTCAACTATATTTATTCAAATGAAATGGGACAAAACACAAATAATTATACTGATATGCCTTGAATTTCTGTGCATACTTCAGTGTTTTTCTAGATGACCTTTGAAGGGAGAGGACCGTTTCAATTTCTAATTTGAAGAGTGAATTGAAGAGTAAATCTTGAATTTAAAAATCTACCTTTATTTTTTCTATTTGAAACATTGATGTCTGTAGACTTCCATGGAAATTAATGATACTCATTTTCTTTCAATTTTTTTCTATTTTTTCTAATCAACAAGCATTTATTTTCTCTCCCTCTTGCTACCTCCCTCATTGAATAGGAACAGCAAGCAACAAAACAAAACAAACACGCCGCCCCCCCTCCCAACCCTCTGATAACAAATTGTATCTAATAGCAGAAAAAGTAATTAACCCATTGTTAGGACCTTTGAGATAGTATAATTAAGTGGATAGAATTCTGTACTTGGAGTCAGGAAGACCAGAATTCAAATTCTCCCTCATACTTATTAGTTGTGAGGTACTGGATAAATCATGCCTTTTCAGTCTCAGTTCCCTCATCTATAAAATGGGGGTGATAATTCTACCTATTTCAATGGAGTTATCATGAAGATCAAATGAAATAATACGTCAACTACTTTGTGATATATAATTGCTAGCTATAATTGTTGATAACAATTTGCTTAAAAAAGCAATTAAAACACACTTTGGGAGTTAGGTAGGTGATAGAATGTTAGATTTGGAGTTAGGAAGACTCATCTTTGAATCTTGACAAGAATACTTGTAATTATATGATTCTAGGCAAGTCATTTAATTTCTTTCTGATCCAGTACCTTCATCTATAAAATAGGGATAATAGTTACATCTAAATCACAGTGTTATTGTGAATACCACATTAAAAAGTATATAAAAGGCTTTGCGAATCTTAAATAATAAGTATTAGTTAATTTTATTAACTGAGGATTATTAAGTTGCTAGATGGCACAGTGCATAGAACACCAGCCCTGGGGTGAAGAAGTATTGAGTTCAAATCCAGTCCTAAATACTTGCTGTGTGACTGGAGGCAAGTCACTTATCCTTTGCTTTCCTCAATTTCCTCATCTATCAAATGGGTATAACAATGGCAGCTACTTCTTTTTTTTTAAATAGTATTTTATTTTTCCAAATATATGTAAAGATAATTTTCAACATTTACCTTTGCAAAACTTTGTATTCTAAATTTTTCTTCCTTTCCTTCCTCCCTCCCCCTTTCTAAGGCAGCAAGCAATCTGATATAGATTAAACATGTGCATTTTTTCTAAACGTATTTCCAGTGGCATCTATTTCCTAAGATTGAATACAATAAGATAATATTTGTCATAAAATCATGAATCAAGCAGAGTACGAAAGCATAAGGAGGAACCACAGAACATTAAATTCTAAGTTATTTACATTGCTCCATTTCCATTGCATTTTTTGATTTGTATTCATGTTGGCTTCTTCCATGGAGGAGAATAATCTTTAATCCTCCCAGCTGGAGCCAACCTTTTTCTTCAGATCTTATGAAACACTATTTTGTATGTATCTACCATGTAATATTGTGTTATATGTAACAATATCACATTTGTCATGTTATGTTGTATTAGAGTTATGTTTTATATGTAATGACATTAAATTTATCCTGTAATATTACGTTATATGTATGTATCTAACATATAACATTGTGTTATATGTAATAATATTACATTTATTATGTAACATTGTATTGTAGGTATGCATCTAACATCTAACAATATTACATTTATAATATTTATATATATCTAACATGTAATATTGTATTATATGTAATAATGTTGTTTATCATATAATATATGTATATATCTAATATGTAAAATGGCATTAGATGCAATAACAACACATTTATATAATATTGCATTATAGATATGTATTATCATAAGTAGTAAGATTAAATGTATCATGCAATATTGTAGTATAGGTATATATCTAACATGCAACATTGTACTACATGTAACATTATCACATTTATCATATAATATTGCATGCATGTATCTAACATGTAACATTGCATTATATGCAATATTACACCTATAAAATGTTGCATATATATGTGTATTTAATACAACATTGTTATATATATAATATTACATTTATCATGTCATATTATATATTATGGAAACTTATATATGTGTAATAGCCTCTTACCAGACTGTAAATTCTATAAAGACATATACAGTGTCTAATCTTAGAAGCAGTGCATAGAGTGCTGGACCTGGAGTCAGGAAAACCTGAGTTCAAATCTGAACTCTGACACTTATTTTCTGCAGGACCCTGTTACCCTCAGTTTCCTCATCTGGGAATGTGGGAGTTGCGAAAAATTTGGCAACAGTTATCAAATATTCAAAATAAAAAAATCAAATATTCAAAGATTTAATTTTGTATGTAAAAATAAAGAAGTACATCCATCTCATTACTATGCTTTTGTCTTTATTAAAGGGTAAAATTATATGTATACCAATTGTTTTAAAATAAATTTCTTTATGATTTATTATCAGTAAATGTTTGATTTGCATAGTCATTTTATGTACCTATATACTTAGAATCACATACAAATTTCTCAGGAAAAAGTCTAAGAAGCTCTGGTTTAGAACATTAAAGGGGAGATGACTCACTAGTGGTCCTACAACCAAGTATCACTCAATTAATCAACAAGTATTAATTAAGTACCTATGATATGCCAGGCACTGGGAATAAAAAAAAAATGGAAGAATTCCTGTTCTCAAGGAGCTTACATTCTATAAAGGGGACAAATTTGTACATAAATAACTATATATAGAATATGTACAGGACAAATGCAAGATGTTGTTTGTCCTTCATTTTTGAAGAGGACAATGATATCATGAATAGATGGTGCCTTGACTTTCTTATGGATTAAATTTAAGTGAGGCAGAGTTGAGCAAAGTTTTCAGCTTCATTTTCTCATCAAATGATTATTTTTGAGTCATCAAAGCCTAGTAACAAGACAAAAGTCAGAATAACTGGTGATGGTTCAGGATGCAGTGGATGTCTTTGTCTTCTTCAATGCTTAATTAAGCTCTAAGTGCTCCAAAGTTCCTGCTTCAGATACCTTCTTATCTGATGGAACAAACTGTTCTTATCCACCTATTACACCAGGGATGTCTTTATATGCTTGAGTAAATGTCTCCCTACCTTACCAACAGGTCTGATGCCTGCTGGCTACTTTTAATCTGGTTTAACCCATCTGTTAAGATGGTTTTATTGGGGTGTAGCTGCTGTGCATGCTACAGCTTCTTGGTGAAGCAACAGGTGAGAGTTGGGTGACAGGTGAACTCCCAATGATGAATGAATAGCCTTGAAAAGGCTATTTTAAGTCTCAGCTAAAATCTACCCTCTGCAAAAAGCCTTTTCTAGTCTTCCTTATTCTTAATGCTTTCTCTGTTGGTTATCTCTAATTTATCCCACATGTATATTTTGTCATATATGTATTTTTACACATTATCTCTCCCATTAGATTGTCATATATGTATTTTTACACATTATCTCTCCCTTGAGAATAGAAACTGTTTCCTGCCTTTCTTTATATCCCCATTACTCGCATAATGCTTGGTTTGTAGTATGTACGTAGTAAATGCTAGTTGACAGACTGATGGACCCACAAAAGGAGTTTGTGCAGAAGGATAACATGAACAGATCTATGCTTTTATATCACTTTGACAGTCTTGTGAGAGGTAGACTTGAGAGAGAGACTTGAGGCAGGAAGACCAATTTGGCCATGTAGAAGGTGCTGAGTTATGAAGGAAACTATAGATTCTAAAAAGCAGAAGTGAAGAGGAAGTGCATTCTTGGCCTGTGAAAACACATGGAGAAGGGAGATGGAGAAACAGTAAGAAGAGCAGTTTGGCTACAAGCATGAATTTGAATACTATAAAATAGAGCAGAAAGGGTAGGTTGGAATCACATTGTGAAGGGATTACATGCCAAACAGAGGAGTTTGTATCTGTTCTTAGAAGCAAGTGGGAACCACTGTAATTTATTAACCTCAGCAGACTTTAGGAATATCTCTTTGGCAGCTGGATAGAGAGGAGTTTGGGGTGGGAAGCTCAATTAGGATACATCCAAGGCAGGATTTGCCTCTCTGACTTCCAAATCTTCCTAATTCCAAGAGCAGTTTTCAATCAATGATATTAAACTGCCTCTTACCCATTTTTGCATAGTTGTTCTTGATGATACCTACGAATAATTTTATGTTCTATTTTTTCTCTCTCCCCCACTTAATATCAATTCATTTATTACACAAAGAATTGATATCATGTGATTTAGAGTCATGGAAACTGAATTAACATCCAAACTCTGTTGAACATTAAATCTCAATTTTCTAAATCTTGGTTTCCTCACTTGTAAAATGATGGGGTTCCCACTGTCAGCAAAGACATAATAGAAGAAAGATTTGGAATAAGGCACATGTCAGGCAGGTATCCATAGGGAATTTGTTGGCTTGCTTTATTTGACTTTATTTCCTTGTTACAAAAAAGCTTTCTTCTAGGTCTGGACTTTTTAACCTTGTTCTACTTGCAACTCCTTTTTGCCCGAGAAGTTTTTATGCAATCCCATCTTTAATCTGAGCTGAAAGGTTTCTGGCAGCATTCATGCATGCATGGTGCAAACTGTGCATGTTGTGTGTTCAGAACCAAGGCTGCTGTGAAGTTGCATAATGCAACACAGTCAAATGCTGCCAGAAATACCTTCAATTCATTACACATTTGATTTTGAATTAATTTTTGGTTGTTGCATTCAGAAACATTTTCCTGTTGCCAAATTTTTCCTGACCACATTTAGTTATGTAACCCCATATGGGGTCATAACCCACAGTTTAAGAAGCTTTTTTATAGGTGGTGATGGTGAGGAGTGTTATTGAGAAGTGTTATAAATAGAAAAGGGAAAAAAAATCCCTGGGCACAATAAATAAAGAAGAGGTTTGGATTAGGTGATATCTAAAATAATACAACTTGTAAAGGTCCTAGCACAGTGCCTGGCATATAATAGGTACTTAATAAATGCTTGTTCCTTTCCATTCCCCTTCCAGATCTATGTTTCTGGTCCTATAAAAGACCACAAAACTGAGTCAGGAAATCTACCATCTAATTCTGTACTTGCTCTTTATTCTCGGTGGGATCCTGGAGAAATCTATTTTGCTAGTTGAGCCTTAGTCTTCTCATAGATAAAATTAAGATTTTAGATTAAATGATCTCTGAGGTCCCTGTAAGGCAATATTCTCTGATGTAATGATTAAATGGGTTTTTATACTTTCTTGAATTGATGGTCCATGTGTCTGCCAATTTTGACAGATAGTTGCTTGGGCTAGTGGATAAAGCATTAGACTTGGAGGCAGGAAGATCTCAATTTAAATTCTGCCACAGATATTTAATTTGCTTTAGTAGGCAAAGCACCTAATCTCTCTTAGCCTTAGTTTCCTCATATGTAAAAATTCAAATACATACATATATTATATTTGTATGTGTACACATAAACATAAATATGTATTGATAAATACAGTTTATAAATGTTATCTGTATGACTATGCAATCATTTACTTTTTGGATAGTTGTGTTCTGAATTTTCAAATATTATTAATAATACTTTGATATTTTGCTTAATTTAAAAATAAAAATCCACTTTTTTTTCTTCTTTTGAGTTATTTCATTGGCATATCTAGAAATCAGTCTATCAATCATTGGGCCACAAGGTTTGAACCAATTTATGGTTATCATTGATTTTTTTTTCCCAAAGCAAAATACATTTAATTAATAATCATGGTAAAGCAAGTAACAAAACAAATTCCTTCATCTCACTTCTCTGTCCCCTCTATACATAAATTATACTGTTTCAAAAGTTACCCTATCAAGCAGTAAGAAGATTCACACACATAGAACACAGATAATTAGGGGATTGTATACAAAAGACATGAATGAAAAGGCTTTAGAAGAATCATGTAGAATATAAATATGGAAAGAGAGCACATGCATCTCTTAACATTTCAATAGGAATGTTGTTTTGAGATCCATAGTTGCCATCACCATGAAAAAGATACAAGGATCAGGAAAATCCAGAAAAAATCATTGAGAAGTCACAAGCAAGGAAACAGAATTAATTTACTTATCTTGCCTGTGATGAGTGTAGTTATTTAACAACCCCGGACTTGAAATCAGCAACACTTGAATTCAAATCCTGCATTGGACTGTAGTTATAACTAGCTGTTACAACTTTGGTGAAGTTACTTATTCTTGTCAAGTTTAGTTTGCTAATTTGTAAAATGGAGAAAATATAGCACCTACTTCACAGGGTTGTTCTGATGATTAAATGATATAATACTTATAATAACCTTTGCAAGCCTTAAGATACTATGCAAATATTAGCTATAATTATTATGGCTAAGTTTGGAGGGTGGGATTGTGGAGGAAGGAGGCTTTTGCACCTTCTATGGGGACTTTATGCATGTGAAACAATACTCTATTTTATTCTTTGAGATTTCTTTTATTCAGGATATATTTAAAAAAGAATGGTATGATATTTGTCAGTGTGCTTCCTTCTGAGATTTCTGGGTGTCCCTCAGGGACAAATACAGTCCTCCCTTTGGCTAGTAAGGCCTGTTGCTGAGAGACAGCCTGACCTGTTCTTTGCAGATATTAATTTCATACTTCAGATCAAGGCATTTGGGCAAGCTTCTGTTAAAGCCAGGAAACTGACTGAGAGCAGAGGGATGACAGAAGGGAGAGAAAAGCAATAGGGCAACATCCTGCCAGCTTACATAAGCTGTGCTGCTTGTGGCTCCCTGACTCTTGGCAGATGTTCCCTACTGTATGTGTGTGTGTGACTGTGGGAGGGTTTTCCTATCTGTCCCACTGGCAGATATGGACAGTGCTTCTATGTCCATTTATGGGCTTCGAGTTATGAATTTTTCATGCTTGTTTCACCTCTTTAATACAGAAATGGCATTAGGCCATTCCTTTACCAGACATAACAGGATTGTATAGTCACTGAAATGATCATGTTTTGATCTCAAAATTTTTTTTAAAGTTAGGAAAAGAGTGTCCCACTGGATGGAGAATAGGATCTCCTTGACTGTATCTATATTAAAAAAGGCTTCATATAGTCGGGTTTATTTCCATTCAATTTGACAAGAACTTATTAAGCACCTACTATGTGCTAGGCACTATGCTAGACAAAGAAAAAAAAATGAAACATCCCTCTCCTCAAGGAGAGTTTATTCTACTGAAATAGAAAACATTATAAAACATGAAAGTAGGATTTTTACCTGAGCACAGGAAGCATGGGGTATGAACAGACTGGGATGAAAGTATATAGGAATTCTTCTCTCTCTCTGTGTTTGTAATAATGATAATACTTACAAGCGTTTATGTAACACCTTAAAGTTTACAAAGCACTTAAATATCATCTATCTCATTTGATCTTCACAACAACCCTAGGAGCTGGTTGCTATTGTTATCCCCATTTTATAGGTAAGAAAACTGAGGAAGAAAGAGATCAATTGTTTAAATTAGGGTCATATATCTAGCAAATGCTTGAAGTAGAATTTGTCTTCAGCATGTCTTCAGCAATCCATTTTCCTAGCTGCACACTTATTTGCTTCTGTGTGTGTGTGTGTGTGTGTGTGTGTGTGTGTTTGTGCATGTGTGTGTTCCATACTTTTGGGAAATGGGACAGTTTTGTAACTCCTATTAGAACTGTGCCTGGCACATAGTAGATGCTTGCTAAATGTTTATTAGATGACTGGTTGGAGGCAAACAATCATTGTTAGACTGAGAGACACCAGAAGAATTGGTCAGTAAAGAGATCAATCACTCAGATAAGTTGCTTGTCATATATGTTTGATCTCATAAGTTTTTTGCTCTTTCTTGAGTGTTTGATTTCTAATACTGCCATCAACAATAAAGACTGAATTCTTTTGATTCCCTTGGAAAGGCCAATCCAGGTGGTCTGGTAGTTGAAGGACAAGTTGGGGAACTTCAAAAATTCTAAATAGAGTAGAATGCTCAGCAGGACCATTTTCAAAAATAGTATTCTATTTTTTTCAAATATATGCAAGGATAATTTTCAGCATTCACCTTTGCAAAACCTTGTGCTCATTTTCTTTTCTCCCTCCCTCTCTTTTTCCCCCTCCCCTAGACAGCAAGTAATTCATTATAGGTTAAACTTGTGTAATTCTTCTAAACGTATTTCCATATTTGTCATACTGCACAAGAAAAATCAGGTCAAAAGGGAAAAATGAGAAAGAAAAAACAACGAGCAAGCAAGCAAACAACAACCACCACAAAAGGTCAAAATACTATGCTTTGATCCACACTCTGTCTTTATGGCTCTCTCTCTGATGTGGATGGCTTTTTCTATCACAAGGGAATTTCCTTGAATCACCTCATTGTTGAAAAGAGACAAGTCTATCACAGTTGATCATCACATAATCTTGTTACTGTGCACAATGTTCTCTTGTTTCTACTCATTTTACTTAGCATCAATTCATTTAAGTTTTTCTAGGTTTTTCTGAAATCAGTCTGTTCATCATTTTTTATAGAACAATATGTACCATTACATTCATATACATATCTTTCTCCATTTTTCTCCATTCTTATTTTCCAGAGACAGAAAAGACAAAAATGAACAAATTTAAAGAAATGTGAATTGATAGTGATGACCCAGTCCTCCACATTCAGGCTATGGTTATATTTGTTATCCACAGATTGGAAAGAGTTGTGTTTTATTTCTCTTTGGAAGGGGAAATAACTCTTTAAAAGGGAAATAATTAACTATTTAAGGTCCAATTGCATTCAGTTTAAGGCAATCTCCATTGATTTCAATGAGGCTTTTACAACAGTCCAGGGATTCAGCAGTGGTTCTGTATCTTTCCTGAATATGTCTTGATCAAGCACTCTTCAGAGTCTACCCAAGAATCATTTTCAGCGATGACAATTTTTTTTTCCAGGCAGATCTAATGGACATACTTAAAAGGGAATCTGGATCTCAAAGAGATCATCAGAATGAAATGGATCAATCACCTCTTCCCCCAACCATACACGATTGTTTCACTTAACCATTTCTGGAACTTCTGAGGGGATTAGGACAGCAAGTGTTAGTGGGAATTGGTTGAACTACACTAACTTGTGACTCAATTCTGGAGCTAGCTCAGTTCCCTTTCTATTCAATTATGGGTCTAGTCCAATTTCTGTCTTGTGAGAAAACTCTATTCAATTGTGAAAATTATGAGAAAACTTTATTGCATTGCTTGAATCTAGTCCTTTGTTGCTGGGAAGCTGGGACACCTCTCCTTGCCACTTAAAGACCCTTAACTAGTTATGCTGGCCAGAAACCTAGTCAGATTTGAAGACTGATGCAAAGAGTTTTCTCACAATTGTAGATCTCAAACAACCCATGTGACTTATCTGAAAACTGATCCTGTACTAGTCAGTTAGTTAATGTTTCCATGTTCCTTTGATAGAGCAGATATTTGTTGGGAGTAGGACAATTCTTTTTCTGATTTCAGGGAATTGTGCCTGTATATTCTCCCTCTTCCAACTTGGAAAGTCCCTAAACTTTCCTCTTTAGAAGTCAGATTACCTAGTTTTGTATCCTGGTTAATTGTTTTCTTTTAATTAATTAGTCTTGTTTGATTGTTTTTAATATATAAAGATCTGTCTTCTCTTGTATTTGGGGTCTACTTCTAAGTTGAAGAAGTTTGCTCCTGATTTGTTATGTAATTGGCATGCATCACCTAATAAACTGATATGTTTAGAAACTCAAACCTTTGTTTCCTCAGCCATTTCATCTTTTATTTGTCTTACTCCTATGGCAGTCTGTACATGTTAAATGAGCAAGAATGTTGGACATTGTAGGGATATATGCAGAACAAGTTATAGAAGGACAATATGTAGTCCTTCTGTGGTCATTGGTTTTCGTGGTCCTTAGCTCTAGCCTTATCTTCATGCTAATGAACAAGGAATATTTATATAACTAATTATTTACCATAGCTTTAAAGAGATTATTATCCCTAATTTGATGTTCATTTCTGTGAAGGGCTAAAGTCCATGAAAAACTGAAATGGTCTTGGTGCATATAATCTCATTTGAATCAAGGTTGCAAATGAATAAAAAATATGGCTCTACACTTGCTTTAGTGACATCATTTGGGTTGTTTAGGACCCTAGTAAAGTTCCAGTATTCTACCAATATAACAATGTTCATGTGAGGATTAAAAAAAAATTTTTTTAAAAATAAATCTAACATCAACAAACAAAAACATTTTAACATGAGAAGAAAAAACATCAGCAAACAAAAACATTTTAACATGAGAAGAAAAAAAAGGGGGGGAATCGTATGTGGAAATATGAATTGTATACAATTTGTCTTCTCCCAACCTGTACTGTTTTTGGTGGGTAATTAGGCTCAAAAATCTCATATCAAACATGCATCCTCCAAAATAGTGGGGCAAAATGGAGAAGTGCACTTTCCTCTGGGGCTAAATTGGCATTTTTGTATTAAACCCTTTAATAGCCTTGGCATACTGCTATGCTTTGGGATTTGGCTTAGTATGCCACAAATTATCCTAACTTTGCCATAGTGAGTTGTGATTCCTCACAGCAAAGAATGATTCTGAGCAAAAAAAAATTGAGCACCACTGCCTTAAAAGCTTACACATGGATCTATTATGGGTTTTGTTTTTTTTATCCTAGGAAAGAAGACATAGTACTTTATTTCCCACCTCTGTGCTTTTGCACATAATGTACTCCATACATAGAATATATTCCCTCCTCATCTTTATCTCTTAGAATCTCTTTCTTCAAGATTCAATTCATGTGTCTTCATCTTTTGTGGGAAGACTATCTCAATTCCTTAAAGTCCCAATTAAAATCTTATCTTCTACAAGATTTTCCCACTCCCTTTTAATTCCAGTGTCTTTCTTTGTTAATTATCTCCTATTTATGCTGTATATAGTTTGTTTGCATATGTTTCTTTATATATTGTCTCTCCCTTTAGATTGCCAGCTCTTTAAGGACAGGAGCTGTCTTTTGCCTCTTTTATTGAATCTCCAGCACTTAGCACAGTACCTAATACATAGTAGGGGCTTAATGAATGTTTACTAATTGATCTCCCTGGGATAATTAAACAGATTAGATAGATAGATAGGCATATGTTAAATCCAGGGGGCACAAATACAAACAAGCAATAGTCCCTGCTTTAAAATTACCTTTTAAGTAAGAAAGACTATATATAGGGACACTGGGAAGCAGGGATTGGAAGTATACCTCAATGTGATCTGGAAGTAGATAGTGAGTGAGATGAAAGTCTATCTTTTGGCAACATAAATTAGAGAGGTCTAGGGGCAGAGTCCAGATTTCTGGTGGGGAGGAGGTATCTAGAAGAAGATTGGAGTACACCTGGCCAGCGCAAGATAAGGTGAATGTTCCTCAACATGGTTCCAGGAGTGGATTCCAAAGATCCATTTGTTAAATTTCCAGTGAGAGTATTTATGTCTCAAAACCACCAAATGCTACAAATCAGGGTTTGATTAATTATTTTTTAAATTGTCTAGACTTCAGAAAGTGATGGGAAAATGTTAATAATGCAGATTAAACTTAAAAGTTGTGTACATATGTTAAATTTTTGGTGATGCAGATGTTAAACATTTACCAGCAAACCGTTGGATGGAGTGGTTTATCCCTAGTCTATCTTCCTTATTCTACATATATTGATCTATTTATATGTTGTATTCCCCTGATAATCAATACTAACATCTTTACTAGTGTTACTGTATAATAGTAAAATGTGGAATGTGTTTTCTTTCAAGATTTAAGGATGAATATAACACAGAAGGCAATGGAAAGGCATATGGTGGGTGTAGCAGATGCAACATGTAACCAATAAGAAACTATGAAGAACAGGAATAAAGAGTACCATGGAATTGTAAAGATAATTGACAAGAAGGGAAGATGAACTGGCCATGTGTCAAAAGAAGGAGCAGGAGCTGCTATATGGTGAGGTGGATAGAATATCACCTCTAGGATCAGGAGGATATGAGTTCAAACGCGACCTCAGACATTTAATAATTGCTGTTTTTCCTTTGTTTTCAAAGAGATCCATGACATCATGGAGGTCCTGCTATGACATGCAAATGAATTGTATTGTGAAGGAGGGCTGTGCAAAGTCACCAGCCTCACTTTCTGTTGTAGAACCATCTGGATCCAGTGGTAATATATAGATCAGGATGATTGGAGATGGCCCTGGAGATGGTCACTAGCTGTGTAACTGTGGTCAAGTCACTTAACTCTGCCTCAGTTTCCTCATCTGTAAAATGAGCTGTAGAAGAAAATGACAAATTACTCCAGTATCTTTGCCAAGAAAAATTCAAAAATCAAGAGGGCTTGGACATGGCTGAACAACAACAAAAATTCTCCTGAAGGCTGATTCTGTGATGACATGGTCATTAATATATAGTCTATGCATATTAGGAAAAAGGATTCAATTGAGATTCTGACCACCATGCATCTATAGACATGTTTGAGAGTAGCTAACGTGACAAAAAACACTTCATATGGTGTTTGAATCTCACAACATCATAAGTCAGGCAACTACAGCACCATTTCAGAGATTAACAGACCAAAGCTCTTAACAGACTGAGTAAATTGTCTTCTTAAGATCATGTAGCTAGTAAAGGACTGACCTGGGGCCAGAACCCATATTTTTTGATTCCAAACTTAGTATTCTACTCTGAAATGGAGCTTAGAGAACTGTATGTATGCTACAAAAACATCTGGACAGAGAAATGAAACATTGGACAGTCTTTGACATGTTTGGTCTAAATGACGCCAAACATCTGGGTATGTGGGATCATATAGATGGTTGGTTGATAAAACTTTTCTCTCTGTCTATACATTTGATATCCTGTAGATACAGGCTTATAGATGGTGTTTCTGATTTAGAGCTCAAGGATCCATCCTCATCAAATTCACAATTTCAAACTTCCCTTTTCCGATTTCATCTTGCCTAATTTCTTAAATGTAGGAATTTTGTGAACTTGGGTAGTTTCTGACTTGGCTCTTTTACTTTTTGCACGTGAAATGTTTAGGTTTGGATTATTTTTCTTTAGAAATGTGGTCTAAATTAATTTATATTGCACTGATGAAAAAAAGAAATTACAACTTTAAGAAAATTTGACCTCAAATCTTTTGATACACGAAGCTGATTTTAAAAAAGATTGTGCTTCAATCTTTCAATAATTATCTATGAGGGTTTCAAGTAAAGAAAAGAATAATGAAAAATATAATAGAAAGGTTATACTTTTCTAAAGAAGCATATTCTTTATTAAGATTGACAGTCAACTAACCAGCATTTTTTGAGCACTGGCTGAATGCAGGGCATTGCACCAAGTGCTATTATTATGTGAAGAAAATTCCATAGCATGGGGTCTCCTGTTACATTGATAAATATGTGAAAGATGAAAATGAAAAATATTCTAAATCACAGCAACATTGTTTCTACCTTTAATCCCTTCTAATATCAGTTTCTACTCATTAGATTCTTTCTAATTATATAGATCCCAATAATATAAATTGAATGTATATTAGTTTGACCATATGCATTATATTCTTAAAAAAATTTTTTTTTGAGTGAGGCAGCTGGTGTTAAGTAACTTGCTTATCATCAAACAGCTAATAAGTGTTAAATTTCTGGGGCTGGATTTGAACTCAGGCCCTCCTGACCTCAGGGCTGGTGTTCTATCCACTGTACCATCTAGCTGCCTCCATTATTGTTGTATTATATTTGTTCATATGTATTTTCCTCATATATTTTGCCCCACTCATCTCATTTATAAAAGGAAAATAAAAAGAATTCCCCATTTTTGCATGAAAAAGCAATCGTGTTACTAAACTAAATTTGCCTTTTTCTTTGCAAGTGAAGCCAAGTATCAAACAGCTAAATTAAATTAATAAAAAAACCTCTTTTAATCTGTTTTTTTTTACTAGACCTATGATTTTATTAGGATAGGGAGCATTTTGTGAAGAATTTGCTCCACTAATTCAGATCAGTAAAAGCTCTGCATTTATTGTGGTCTTAGTTGTTTTAGGTTTATTCTCTTTCCCTACCATATATTGACCACTTGTTGAGTCAATTCCATTCTGATCTATCCCCCTATGTAATACCTTGTCTTATTTATGATCATGGGATCTTTTTGCCAAATTCTGATTTTGGATTGTTCCCACTACCAGGGAGACTACACTTTTGAACTGCTTGTGCCTAATTGAACAAAGCTTGAGAAAGTCACAAAATTTTGAAGACTTGGGTCAATTATAAATCGGCATTATATAATCTCATTTGCTCCCACCTCACTTTTCTAGTTAATTTACTATTTCACTTACCACAGAATTTTTTGGAATCTTTTTCATTCTTTCTCAAATCTCTCATGGTACTCTTTCCCCGCACCTTCCCAGGTAAGAATATGGTTTCACACTTTATTGGAAAAAAGTATTGTCATTTCACAAAAACTCCCTATTCTTTCCTTCTCATCTCTCATCACTCAGATGTATTATCCTACTATTCCCTCCTTTACTCCTGTCTCTCATGAAGAGGTAGCTCTTATCTAGCAATTTTTTTTAAATCTCTTCTCTTCTCAGCTGCACTTCTTATGAAAGTCACCTATAATCAGGGCTTCTACTTCTTTTCTCACTCAATTTGAATTTATCTCATCTTTATCTTCTTTGCAGGCTTTCATTCTGTTGCTCACCTTTTACTCTATTTTCTGTTCTTGATTTTCATAGTACTGCTTTCTCCCAGTTTTCCTACATTGCTGACTACTCCTCTGTCTTCCTTGCTGGATCTTTATCTAAATCAATCCCAATAAACACTAATGTTCCCCAGGTTTTATCTTGCATCTGTTTCTGTTGAGGGTATCGAAAGCCTCTGGGCAATTCAGGTTCACAAATTTAGTGTCATCATCAACTCCTTTCTTGCACTTATGTTGCTAAGTTGTCTTGTTCTCCTCCTCCTCATTGTCATCCTCATCCTTGTCCTCCTTCTCCTCATCCTTCTCCTCCTTTCTTCTTCTTTTTTTGTTCTTTTTTTGTTCTTTTGTTCTTCTTGCTCTTGTTTTTCCTTTTGTTCACCTCCTCTTCCTTCTCCTTGCTGTTGTTTTTGTTCTTTCCTCATCACAATATCTTTAGTATTCATATCCTTTTCTCTACTCAAATAGACATCATGCTGTTGCAGTTTCTCATCACTTACTGAAGTCACTATTATTAAAGTTTTTTGATTGGTCTTCCTGCTGCTAGTGCTTCTTCATTCTAGTCCATCCTCCATTCTATTGTTAAAGTGATCTTTCTAAAGCCCAGGTCTGACTATAACTCTCCTTCACTCATATATACAGTGGTTTTCTAATACTTCTAGGATCAGTTATAAAAATCCTCTGACTTTTAAAGGTCTTCACAACCTTGCCTCTCTCTTTTATTTCTAGTTTTCTTATTCTTTAATCTGCATAGTCTATGATTCAACAGTACTTTTTTTTTGGGGGGGGTGTTTATTACTTTACTGTCCCTTGAACACAATCTTCTATAGCCTTACTTTGCTTTTTTCCCACTGGCTCTCCATTATACTTGAAATGCTCTCTCTTCTCACCTCTGACTATTGGCTTCCCTGGTTATCTACTAATACCATGCTGTCTTTCAATTCTGAAATACACTTTTAAACAATTAGGAATATTTAGCTTGAAGAAGAGAAGACTCCGGGTGAGGATGGGCAGGAGATACAATAGCTGTCTTTAAGCATTTGAAGTACTTGAAGGGTTGTCATACATAAGGATTGTACTTCAGATGTAACTAGGAAATTCAATGACTAGAGCACTGGATCTAGAGTCAGGAAGACCAGAGTTCAAAAGTACCCTCAGATACTATGTGATTGTGGGCAAGTCACAAGTTTGTTTTAGTTTCTTTAATTGCAAAATGGCGATAATAATATAACTTACCTTCCAACGTTGTGGTGAGGATTAAATGAGATTTTATTTATCAAGTGTTTAGTAGAATGCCTGGCACAAAGTAGATGCTGAATAAATGCTTCCTTTCGCTCTCTCCCTCATTCCCTGTCTTTATTTCCTTTTCCCTCCCTCCCCCTTTCCTTCCACTGGCTTCAGAGGGAAGAACATGGAGCAATGGTTGAAAGATACAAGGAGGCAAATTTAGACTCTCTATCAGAAAAATAGAGCTATCAAAAGCTGGAATGGGCCATCTCAGAAGGTGGAGGATTCACCCTTGTTAGAGGTCTTCAAACCCAGGCTGAATGATCACTTCTGGGGTAGATTGTAATGAGGATTCCTTTTCAAGTAAAAGTTGGACCAGATAGCCAATTATGACCCTTTCAACTCTAAAATTCTTTTGGAATTTTAGCTAAATTAGCTAATTTTAGTTAAATACTTTAGGAATTTTAGTTGCTGTTTCCCTTTGGTGGTTGTAGCAGTAGCAAGGCTTGCGGTTTAAGCATCTTATTTTCCAGTAAGTCTTTATGGAATAGGAGCAAGTAGCAAATTTGTGAGGCAGCATGAGAATAAGGAACAAAGGGCTTGTACTTAAGGTTTTCCTGGACAGACAAATCAGTCCCAAACAAAACATGCCATATAAGACTTGTTTCCAGAAAATATCTTTATAGATAAAATGTTTCTTAATATTTTTGTGGTTTGAAAAATATACAAAGACTCTGAAGAAATTCAATGGCTCTAACATATTTTTTGTATTTTACTTTGCTAGACTGAGCATTGGTACAATTCCCATAGTAATTAAGTTCTGGGTAGGTCTGGATCCAGTAATTCTCTTGAGATCAAGTTACATGGTATTTATAGGTTATGATATTGTACAAATTTTGACCAAGTACAGTTAAAATCTTCTTTTCTCTTGGATCAATCACAAAATTTATGCAAAGTTTGCTTATGATTTCATGAATGTGTAGACTGAAGTACCGAAACCCTTCCCCCTCCCTCTTCCTATTATCACTTGGTAAACATTAATTCCAGCAATATGCTGACTGACCTCCGTCTGTTTCTAGCAAGAAATCAGAGGTTAAAAAAAAGGTATTTTGTCAAAATTTTGGATTCACTGTTTTCAGTACTTTCAAAGGATCAGAGAGTGCCAAAGAATGGTTCAGGAAATAATTTGCAGAGCAAATAAACCAAATCATTATGTCCAAATTTCTTTCATTGTTTTAGTCAACATTAAAAATATCTCTCTTTTAGCTTAAAATGGCACTTACAAAAAGTGACTACTCATTTCTTCTTCATCTATTTATTGAGCCAAAGTGATTTTCCTATAAGCCAGACCATGTCACTTTACTTAAGACACTGCAGCAGTTTTCCCTTACTTCTAGGATGAAATATAAACTTGTCTGGTATTTAAGGCTCTTCTCAATCTAGTCCTTTTCTATCTTTTCACTCTTACACATTATTCCTTTCATGAATTCTGGTTTAGCCGTACTCCCTCATATGATATATTCCATATACATGCTACTCCATCTTCCATGTCTATCCTTTGTACTGTCTATCCTCCTAAGAATTCCCATGAATAACTAATGTGAACATAGTTTTTAAGGTTCTTTTGAAGACTTGACTTCCCTGCTCAAAACTAATAATATGTATCAGTGTTCTCTACCAATGAACTCTACATACCTTACTGTTCTACATTTACCTTCCAATCAAAGACAAAGACTGTAATAGCTTCAATTTATTCATATGTTCATTCATTCATTTAAAAAATAAATTATTTGTAAGAGAAGTAGATTGGCTTTTGTGGGGAAGGGTAGTCCTTGAAGTATGTGTAGATATCTTCTGTCTAGTTTCACTCAGACCTTCCACTTTTGCTTGGAGTGAAACCAGTCAGGGAATATTTGTGTAACTTTCAAGGATATTCCCTTGCTCCAAGAGCTCTTTGCACAGTGATTAAGCATCTATTTTTCATAAAATAAAAGATATTTAGGTCTAGTGAATAGTCAGATCACTCAATTTTCCTGGTGTCCCTAGGAAATTCTCTAAGTTATATATTGTAGAATAGTTTTGAATCTAGCCTTGACCCTCTCTTCCTAGCCCTGATCCTCCCTCCCTAGCCCATACCACCAATTAAAAAAAATAAAGTATTGTGCTAGGTAGGAGAAATGAAAATGAATAAAAAGAGTACCTATCATCCTAGCTATTAGGACAAGAACTCACTATTTGGCAAAAATGTCTGGTAAAACTGGAAAGCAGTCTAGAAGAAACTAGGTATAATACCAATATCTTCCATATGCCAAGATAAGTTCCAAATGAATAGATTACTTACACACAAGGGTAAACATCATAAACTAATTAAAGCAGAAAGGAAAATGCTAGAGAAGAATAAATAAAGAAGAATAAAAGACAGAGATGATCATAGAAAATGTACAATTTTATTTATGTAAAATTTGAAAATTTTTATGCAAACAAACTAATGCAGTGAATATTGGGTAATTTTCAAACAGATAACCAGAAAAAAAGATCTTTACAGCAAGTTTCTCTGACAAAGTTCTCATTTCTCTCTTTTTTTCTTTTTTTTTGGGTAGCTTTTTATTTTCAAAAAATATGCAAAGATAGTTTTCAACATTCATCCTTGCAAAATCTTGTGTTCCATATTTTTCTCCCTTCCTTCCCTCATCCCTCTCCTAGAGAGCAAGCAATCTGATATATATTCTTCCATACATATTTCCACATTTATCATGCTTCATAAGAAAAATCAGATCAAAAAGGGAAAAATGAGAAAGAAAACAAAAAGTAAGAAAACACCAACAAAAAGATGAAAAAACTATCTTATGATCCACATTCAATCCCCACAGTCCTCTTTTTGGAGGCAGATGGCTCTCTCCATCCCAAGTCTATTGGAATTGCCCTGAATTGCCTCAGTGTTGAAAAAAGCCAAGTCCATCAGAATTGATCATCACATAATCTTGTTGCTATTTTCAATGTTCTCTTGCTTCTACTTACTTCACTTATCAACAGTTCATGTAAGTCTCTCCAGGCCACTCTGAAATCATCCTGTTGATCAATTTTTATAGAACAATAATATAATATTCCATAACATTCATATACCATAACTTATTCAGCCATTCTCCAACTGATAGACATCCACTCAGTTTCCAGTTTCTTGCCACTACAAAAAGGGCTGCCACAAACATTTTTGCACCCATAGATCCTTTTCCATTTTTTATGATCTCTTTGGAATACAGGCCCAATAGAAACACTGCTGGATCAAAGGATATGCAAAGTTTGATAGCCCTTTGGGCATAGTTCCCAATTGCTTTCCAGAATGGCTGAATCAGTATACAACTCCATCAACAATGTGTCAGTATCCTAGTTTTCTCACATCCCCTCCAACATTTAGCATCTTTTCCTGTCATTTTAGCCAATTTGAGAGGTATGTAGTGGTACCTCAGAGTTGTCTTAATATACATTTCTCTGATCAAAAATGTTTTAGAGCACTTTTAAATATGACTAGAAATGGTTTTAATTTCTTCATCTGAAAATTTTGACCATTTATCAATTGGAGAATGGAAAATAAATTTGAGTCAATTTTCTATACATTTTAAAAATGAGGCCTTTATCAGAACCCTTGGATATAAAGATTTTTCTCCAGTTTTCTGCTTCCTTTCTAATCTTGTCTGCCTTGGTTTTGTTTGTACAAACCCTTTTAAATTTAATATAATAAAAATTATCCATTTTGCATTTTATATCATACTCCAGTTCTTTTTTGGCCATAAATCCCTTCCTTCTCCACAGATCTGAGAGGTAGACTGTCTTTTGTTCTTCTAATTTGCTTATAGTATCACTCTTTATGTCTAAATTGTGAACGCATTTTGACCTTATCTTGGTATAGGTTGTTAGGTGTTGGTCAATGACGTTCTCATTTCTGTATGGAACTTCTTCAAATATATAAGAACCTTTCCCCAATTGATAAATGATTAAAGGATATGAATAGACATTTTTCAAAGGAAGAAATCCATACTATAAATAGCAATAAGAAAAAATGCTTCAAATCAATAAATAAAGAAAATAAAAATTAAAGAAATTCTGAGGCTCTATTTTATATTCACTGAAAAAGTTGGTAAAAAAAAGGAAAATGACAAATGCTAGTGGGACTATGGGAAAATAAGTACTTAAATGCACTGTTGGTTGAACTATAAAGTGATCAAGCCATTCTGTCAGTTACTTTGGAATTATGCACTAAAAATTGCTAAACTTTGCATGTTCTTTAATCCAGTAAAATCATTACTAAGGCTATGTTTCTAAAGAGATCAAAGAAACAGAAAAAGGACATATTTTTATTAAAAAAAACAAAAACATGTCTTTTTATAGTGCCAAAGAACTATCAGCTATGGAAGTACCCATAAACTGGAGAATGACTGAACAAATTATGGTATACGAATGTAATAGAATTCTATTATGCTTTAGGATATGAAGAAGGGAACAACTGCAGAGAAATCTGGGAAGACATATGAATCTAAACAGAGGCAAGTGAGCAGAACAAAGAAAACAATTTAAATAACAACATTAACAAATCAAACATTTGGGAAATATAGGTAGAATTCTGATCATCACAATGACTAACTACAATTCCAGACTACTTATGATCAAATGTTACTCATCCCCAGAGAAAGCAGTGGTGGATTTAGGGGACAGAATGAGGTTTTTTTTTTGTTTTGTTTTTTTAGATATGGCCATTACAGGTATTTGTTTTGCTTATGCATATTTTTGGTCAGAGTTTTCTTTTGCTTTTTCCCCAAAGGGATGAGAATAAAAGAAGATGGATTTTTGTTAATTGAAAAAAATTAGACTTAAGAAAAAGTCTCCATTTTAAAGGAACTTTCACTTTAATAGGATAGGTAAAAGAGATACATAGTAGATAATGACTGTTGATTGATTGGATATCTTTGTTATTTATCTCTTTTTTGCTCACATGGCTATTAGTCTGGTCAGATCTTCATCACCCTACTCTTGGACCATTTTAGTAGCAACCTAACTGATTTCCCTGCTTTCAATCTTTCTCCTCTTCAATCCATTTTCCACAGAGCTATAAACATAAAACAGATGCTTAACAGTGACACTTTAATAATCAAAGATCTTTGGCAGTTCTCTGTTGTCTCTAGGACAAAATTCAAGCTCCTCAGCTTATAATTTAGTATCTTCCATAAGTTGGCTTTGGACTAGTTTTTGCTCTGCTTTATATTCTTGTGTTGATTATAAATTTTGGGGTTTTAGCAGATATATCTTATGCAATGTTTTTTTTCTGAATCATTTTTCTTCTTATCCTAGATACATTGATTTCATTTATGCAGAAGCTTTTCAGAATCATGTAATCAAAATTATTTACTTTGTCTTTCGTGATCTTTTCTGGCCCTTGTTTAAGAATTCTCCCTCAACCATAGTTGTGAAAGACATCTCCCATTTTCTTCCCAATATTTTATGATATAATTTTTTTATATTTAGGTCACATACACATTTAGAACATGATATAAAATGCTGGTCTAAACCAGTTCTTTTTTGAAATTATTTTCTGGTTTTCTCAAGTTTTTCTCAAGTAGGGAATCTTTTCCCAAGCAATGTTTGTTAAGTTTGTTGACTATCAGATGATTGGGTTCAAGTAATTGTTTCTAATTCTTGTTTACTTAGTCTGTGTTACTGATCTATTTAAATTTTAAATAAGCACTAAATAGTTTGATGATTACTGATTTTAATGTCTGAAAAATGTCATTTATCCTTTAGTTCTACTTTTGAAAAATATTTCTCTTGAGATCTAGGACAATGATTTAGATTTTTAAAAATTATTTTGCCTAAATAGTTGCTTGTAGTTTGACTCACATAGTCCAAAGTATATTATGTAGAATTGTAATTTTTATCATATTGTGCAACTCTATCACAAGCAATGACTGTCTCTCCAATTTGTCATCCATAATTTCTGCAATTATTTTTGTGTCTTTAGAAACTATCACATTTATTTGTAACAGGTAGGCAGTTAACAAATGTTCTTATTGAGATTATCAAGCCGAATTTAGATCACTACTTGTAAGGAATATCTCTTAGCCCCTCTTAATCCTGGTTTCCTCATCTATAAAATGGGGATAATAGTAGTACCTAACTTGCAGGGTTATTATGAAGAGTAAGTGAGGTAATATATGTAATGTACTTTGAAAACCTTAAAAAGCTATACAAATATTATTATTGTTGTTATTTTATAGAGAATTTCTGTTTGGGTAGATGTTGGATTATATGACTTTCTAGGCCCTTTCCAATCCTGTCAGTCTACAGGCATATATGAAGATGAAAATTCAAAACCAATTTTTGATTCAGTGAATTAATTAAAATAAAAAAGTTTCTCAAAAAATAATATTTGGATCCTTATTCATTATATTCTAGTGTTATTCTTTTTTGGTGAATTACTTGAAAGCACCATTTCTGAGTGATGAATTAAACTAGAGATTATGAAGAAATGGATTGATTTAAATGGAGACCCATGTAAAATCCCATTTAGTTAGATTGATGCTATTTTAAAATTGGCCATCTCAGTCAACTATAAGAAGATATGGTATCTTACCAGACATATGGTAACTCTTTTAGTGAGACAATAAAGTGGACCTGCAGGTTGTTCTTTCTTCTGCCTGAATGCTAGACGATTACATGCTGTTTCATGGCTCAAAGAGGGTACCTTCTTTTATCAGGCTCTAGATAAGAATCAAGGCATCTATGTACATTTCCTGTTAAGATTACATAGAAGCTAGATATAATTCCAACCTGTCCTTTTGAATTAACATTATCTCTTATGAAACATTAGTTCCTGCTTCTCTAAGAGTCTACCGATATGTAAAAGACAGATTACTTGAAAGTTACTCCGGAATTGTAAAGTCAGTACAAGCTATATCATATATACAAATATTTTTACAGAGACATATCTGAGTATAACAGCATTTATGTCTGGCATAAGTTTGAGCTCAGTAAGTCTGACTAGAGCCTGGTTTGTTTATTTAAATCAGGAAAAACAAAGGGTAAAGCTGGTAGTTATTTGTCTTGTCAATCTTTCATAGCTGCACAGAGATATCATAATTTGGAGTACATGCTGAAGGATTTCAGAAACAGTTGAATAAGCTACTGTGTGCTCATTATGAATCAGAAGTCAAATATTTAAGATGTCCAGACACACGACAGGAATGGACAATTCATTCTCTTTGTCATTTCAGTTTTTTTGGGAGGAGCCTTTCTGATAGCCAAATAATATTTCAAATTTTATGGTTCTTTTTGAGAATTCCAGCTTATAATGAAGTGATAAATATGCTAGATTTATCACATAAGCCTGTATGGATCACCTATTGCATATACAGCACTTTTTGAACTTTAGTTGGGAAGGGAACTATAGAATGGAGTGCTGCCTTTGGATCCTAGCCAGCATTCCTAGTGTCATGGGATTCTGCCTGGCCTACTTTGGTACACTGATTTAACACTCTTATGGAGGGTCATCAGATTAAAGGGATTTAGACACAGAAAGGACTTTAGAAATGATTAAGGCAGGTCATTTTACAGATAAGAAAAGAGAGAATAGAGCCCTACTACTGTTCACTTTTATCAAATGTCTAGAATGTTTCATTCTATATTTTTGTTTAATGTGTGTGGAGGGATGAAGATATGGGGCCTACTCCCATTGCTGGAACCTGAGAACTCTGATTGGGACTGGGGCTGGTGTGTCGGTCAGAGCTGTGGCTCCTAGTTCCTAACATCCCTCCTCTGTTTAAAACTTTATTATCAAGAGTCTATAATGGCTTCATTCTCAGAGACAAAGGGGAAAGTTGAATCCCTGTTGAGACACTTGCTATACCCATTATGTTTAGCTTAGTCAGGGTACACTGGGCAGGGTGGGATAGTGTAGGCTGTTGAGGCAGGGCATTGAGGCTCTTTGAGCAGGAGAATTGGATGGAGAAGCTCTTAACCCATACTTTCTTTTTCTTTTTCCTGGGAAAAAGCATTATAGCCAGAAGTATCCAGCCCAAAGACACCAGCAACCAAAAACAAAATAACAGTCATTTAAATTTGAGTAATACTTACCTAAAAGTAGTTTTGTTTCACATTTATATCATACTTTAAGATTTACAAAGTAGTTTCCTTACAATGATAATGTAAATTAAGTAATACAAATATCATCACCATCATTTTACAGATGAAGAAACTGTTAGAAAAGTTAAAGTATTTTCACATAGTTTAGAGTCAGAGTCAGGACCAGACCATTAAATATTGTTATCACAATACTACCAGAATAATCTAGAACCATAGCGGGAGAGACATAATTAATATAGAGTGAATAGACTTTGTTCTGGAGTAGATATAGTGGGCTGGGATAGGACTAGGAGTCTTAGCCCCAAAATAGGGCTAAGTTTTGCTAAAACGTAGCAAAACTATCTTTGGGAACTGATTGGCCCCTGCTTCCCTTGATGCAACTTCTTAGTCATTTAAATATATAAAAAGTCCCATCCATCTGGCATCAGTCACTATGTTCTGCTAAATGCATTTCCATATGGATGCAGCATCTAGAGAGGTTATCTGTCACTATATCTTTATTTTATGCTTTATGTGTTAGGCTATATCCAGGACCATCTCTAGTCATCCTGATCTATATCTGGTCACTGGACCCAGATAGCTCTGGAGGAGAAAGTGAGTCTGGTGACTTTGCACAGTCTTCCCTCAAATTCAATTCACTTGCATGTCATGGTATCACTTCTCTGATGTCACAATACTCTTCGAAAATAAAGAACAAACAACAATATGTTTTAGGGCAAAGTAAGCCTCTTTTTATTAACTGTTCACTGACACTGACACTGAACCTGAACTAAGAGGGTGCAAGTGCTCTTGCATCATATTCCTCCTACATTTCAGCATTTTATCTCAAGGTTCTCTAGAGCCAGGAGACACAACCATTCCCATGAGATTGTCCTCTTGATTTGATTAATCTTCTTCCTTCTCTTCCCATTCCCCTACTGAAGTTGCCAAATCTGCATTTATTGGTAGCTTTGTCCTCACTGATGTCTGCCTTTGGGATTCTGTAACTTAATAATAATAATAATAAAATAATTTGGTTTTATGTAGTGGCTAGGGATTTACAGAACAAATTTATCACAACAACTCTGTGAAATAGGAGGTGCAAAAATTGTCTCCATTTTACAGTTGAGGAAAATAAATAACAGGGTAAAATAATTTGCAAAGGATACTATCAGGGAACCTATAGACCAGAATTCAAACTCAGGACTCTAGCTGTAGCATTCTGCTATACCACATTGCCAAAAAGAGCCTTTATTTTCTTTATATAAGAAAGTGCTTTTTCCTTTGTTTCTTCAAGACATCCTTCCATGTTCTTACAAACAACATAAATATACCACAAAAAGGAAATGAACAAGCCACATTGTATGCCATTGTCTAAATGGATTTTCCTTTGTATTTGGAGGAATAACTTCTAATTTTGTTATTAACATTGATAACAATGTGGATGACTATAATTTTTGAGACCCAAGTTCTAGTCCTGGTTCTGACACTAACTGACTTTGTGACATTTCCCAAGTCATTTGACTTGGGAATCCAGCTTTTTTATGCAGAAAATGAGGGTATTGCATGAGATTCTATTAAGGTCAGCAAACCTGTATTAAGACCTATTAAGGATAAGGCATCTACAAGACTTAGGGGATTCAGCAACAATTAGGAAAACAGTCTTGGTCATCAGGGGGATTATTTTCTACTTTGGGGATATAACTTGTTTATAAATGAGTCAGTATAGTACATCTAAGTGAGTAAGTATAGTCCAAAGTGATTCAAAGTAATCTCAGGAAGAGAAAACTAATAACTTGTGGGAACAGGAAAGATCTCTTGTAGGATGGGTCACCTACACTGTGCTTGGAAGAAAATTAGGAATTCTACAATTCTATTATTCTGGTTGTTTTTCAATTATGTGTCTTTGTGACACCATTTGGGGTTTTCATGGCAAAGATACTGGAGAGATTTGTCATTTCCTTCTCCAGCTTAATTTACAGATAAAGAAACTGAGGCAAACAGGGTTAAGTGATTTGCCTAAGTGTCTGAAACTAGATTTGAACTCAGGTCTTCCTGTTTTCAAACTCAATACACTACACGGCACAACCTAGATGATGTCTAGCATCCTTTCCAGTCCCAATGTTCTTTGTAAAGTAAATTTTACTACATGTCATTCATAATGACCAATTAAAAGTGAGTTCTATTTGGGTCAAAATGATGAGATCACAGTGTTGAGCAGTGGTGTGTTGATAAATATCTAATATTTAGATCTCCATTAAAAATTATGTAGGAGGGACCAGTCAGATTGGCTAAAATGACAGGAAAAGTTAATGATGAATGTTGGAGGGGATGTGGGAGAGCTGAGATACTGATGCATTGTTGGTGGAGCTGTGAACGGATACAGCCATTCTGGAGAACAATTTGGAGCTATGCTCAAAAAGTTATCAAACTGTGCATACCCTTTGACCCAGCAGCATTTCTACTGGGCTTATATCCCAAAGAAATCATAAAGGAAGGAAAAGGCCCCACATGTGCAAGAATGTTTGTGGCAGCCCTTTTTGTAGTGGCTAGAAACTGGAAATTGAATAGATGCCCTTCAATTGGAGAATGGCTGAATAAATTATGGTATATGAATATTATGGAATATTATTGTTCTGTAAGAAATGACCAGCAAGATGATTTCAGAGAGACCTGGAGAGACTTACATGAACTGATGCTGAGTGAAATGAGCAGAACCAGGAGATCATTATACACGGCAACAACAGTACTATATGATGATCAATTCTGATGGACATGGCTCTCTTCAACAATGAAATGTTTCAAACCACCTCCAATTGTTCACTGAAGAAAGCCATATACACCCAGAGAGAGGGATGTGAAATGTGGACCACAACATAACATTCTCATACTCCTTGATTGATGTTTGCTTACATTGTGTTTCCTTTATCTGATATGTTTTTCGTGTAGATATGATTTTTCTTGCACAACAATGACAAGTTTGGAAATATGTATACATATATTCGATTTGCCAATATTTTAACATAATTAACATGTAGTGGATATCCTGCCATCTAGGGGAGGGGTGGGGAGTTGGGGGAAAAATTTGTAACGGAAAGCTATGTAAGGGTTATTGTTGAAGAATTACCCACACATATGTTATGCAAATAAAATAAAAAAAATTTAAAAAAAAATTATGTAGGAGGGGCAGCTAGGTGGTGCAGTGGATAGAGCACCAGCCTTGAAGTCAGGAAGAACTGAGTTCAAATCTAGTCTCAGACACTTAATACTTCCTATCTGTGTGACCTGGGCAAGTCACTTAACCCCAATTGCCTTAGTCAAAAAAAAATTACATAGGATACACTTTAAAATTTACTCTGCATTATTAACATTAATTTCATCATATTCTTAGATTGAGACAATAAGCACAACAAATAATCGGTGTTTGCTGATTTGCGAGTTTTAAATGCTCATACTGAAAATTTAACAATCAGCTTTTAGACAACCCTGGCATTCGGTCATTTTCAGTCATGTGACCCTACATCCATTAGCTTTACATATAGACAAAGGTGGTGTCTGTGATTCCCAAAAATATCACAAGGCTCTTTGTGTTTTCAAATACTTCTTTGAGCGAACTGTCATACTTTATGGAAATTATAAAAAAAAAATCATTGCTTTAGTTTAAGACACTGTTTCTAGAAGACCTTTATTAAAAAATGAAAACATGTTATTTGAGAAGAGTAATGAATGAAATGATTTGCACATGGGCATGGATTAGTTTTTGGTTTCTAAGTATGGGGAATGTAGCACAGGACAGGAGAGTTTTGATAGTAGAAAAGAAGGCAGAAAAGATTAGAAGTGTGAGGAAAACAGTCTGGAGGAGGAAACCCTAATGAAGAAATGTGATTACAAAGAAAGGGATCTGAGGACAGTGGGAGAGAGTTAAGATGAAAATATGGATGAGGACACTAATTGGAAGTTTGAGGATCTATGACTAATATTGTCTATTTCATAATTTCCTTGAGGCCAATTTTGCTTTTCTATTTTGCAGGAGGCTCAAATGCCCAATTAGTTCACTAGTTTCATTCAATGGCACTGTATACATACACAACCTATGTCTGACCTCTAAGTTGCAACATAAGAGCCATTACAATCTAACTTGTAAATCAATTGAGGCAACATCATGTGGACATTGTTTCTGGTTATCTCAGCCTGGGTATCTTTACTGATTTCATGTTTTCTAGAATTCTTTAGTCAATCTTGACTTCCTTTTTAACTTAATCTTGTTTTGTTTTTTTTTAATCATATTTCTTCATCCACTGTCTTAAAACAATATCCTTTAAAGAGAATTTATTTTCAAACCGTTTTTCAAAGTTGTGTGTATGTGTTAACAGCAATGCTTATTAAGTATTAATTTCAAATGTTTATTTGATTATGTCAGATACAATAGACTCTAATCTTCATGAAGACACATACTGTCTCACGTTTGCATTTTGTAGACCCAGCATTTTACATAGTTCCTATCACATGTACTTAATATAGATTTGTTATTTATTTGTTTTATTGGCTGGAATAACATCTGGTGCTGTGATTACTTCTAAAGACTTTTTGAACTTTGCTTTATTTTATTTTTTAAAATAGTATTTTATTTTTCCAAATACATGAAAATATAGTTTCCAACATTCATCTTTGCAAAATCTTATGTTCCAAATTTTTCTCCTCTCCCTCCTTCTTCCTTTCCCCAAGATATCAAGCAATCCTATATGTTAAACATGTGCAATTCTTCTAAACATATTTCTATATTCATTTTGCTGTGTAAGAAAGAGAAGATCAAAAAGGAAAAAGGAAACATGAGAAAGAAGAACAAGCTAAAAAACAGCAACAACAAGAAGATGCAAATACTATGCTTTGACCCACATTTAGTCTCCTCAGTTCTTTCTCTGGATGTAGCTGGAACTTTCCATCACACGTCTATTGGAATTGTATCGGATCACCTCATCTAATATTTTTGTTACATTAAAATGATATACTTCATATAGTATCAATATCCTTTTGTTGTTGTTCACTCATGGACTATCCTTATCCCTAAGGACCACAAAATATCAATACTGTCCAAGCGTTTTCTTGGCAAAAATATTAGAGTGGCTTGTCATTTCCTTCTTCTGTGAATGGAGGCAAACCAAGGTTAAAAGATTTGCCTAGAATCACACAGCTAGTAAGTATCTGAGATTTTGAACTCAGGTTCTCCTGATTCTAGACCCAGTACTCTATCCCACTGAACCATCTAGCTATCTCTGTCAACAGTCTATATACTTTATTTGTATTTTAATTTAAAATACTTTGTTTTCCTTTTGCCCAAGGATTATATAACTGTTTCATAAAGTGTGGATAAAATGGATATTTAGATACCTTGCTGTTGGCAGGCCCTGGCCTGGAGTAAGAAAGTCCTGAGTTTAAATCTGGCTTCAGACACTCACTAACTGTGATCCTGGACAAGTCACTTAACTCTGTTTGTTTCAGTTTCCTTATCTGTCAGATGAGCTGGAGAAGGAAATGGCAAACCACTCCAGTATCTTTGCCTAGAAAATCCCAAATAAGGTCATGAAGGGTTAGATATGAATGAAAAGGCTGAATAATGATAGCAACAACAATAGCAGTTATCGATAAGCTAATCATATCGGCAGTGGATATTGATATGGTAACTAACTCAATCACCATAAAATATCTACAATCTTATATCTTCAGTTTTTCCATATAACTTTATTCCCAATGATGTTAAGTGATATGAATAGAGAACATTGATAGTGTTGACTTCAGTCAGACCTATTTCATTGGTCAGGGGTGCCATTATCATTGGCCCTTCTCTTGAAGTTAATTTATTTACTTAATGAGGGTCCATAGTAATGGTCAACCCAGAATGCCTTCATCATTTTAAAGAGTTTAGCAATAATAATAGTTAGGACTGTGAGGTTTGCAAAAGTCTTTACAAATATCCCATCTGATCCTTATAACAATTCTGGGAGTAAGTATTATTATTATTTTCCATTTTAGAGATAAGGTAGACAGATTACAAGTAATTAACTCAGTCATACTGAGTATCTGAGGCTGAATTTGAATTCAGATATTCTTGATGCTATATTCTCTATCAGTATTTCAGAATTCAAAGTGAAGTCCATCTTTCTGATGGATAAATGATAGATTAGGGTCATTGATATGTCAGTGGTGCTCAGTGACTCAAAACTAAAGAAGCATCTAGAGCCTTGAGGTCCTATCTCAGGCTCTCCTAGAAATAGAGGGAAACATGGTGAAATGATTTGCCAGGGGTTACGTAGCTAGGAAGTATCTGAGGCCAGACTTGGACTCAGGATGATGATTTTTTTCTGACTCTAGACCCAGTACTTTATCCACTATGCCACCTACCTGATTTTAACAGTCCTGGTTAAAAAAAGTAATATTCTGTCACTACTGTCAAAGATATTGATAGACATGTGTAGAAGCCAGAACATTTTTTAGTACTCTTTTTTTTTTCATTTTAATAGCATTTTATTTTTCCAATTACATGTAAATATAGTTTTCATCTTTGTAAGATTTTGGATTCAAATTTTTTTCTCTCCTCTTACTTTCTCCCATTACAAGAGCAAGCAATCTGATATAGGTTATGCATGTATAATAATTTTAAACATATTTCCATATTAGGGAAATGTTGGGAAAGAAAAATCACAATAAAAGGGAAAAGCCCCAAGAAAGAAAAAAAACAAAACAAAACAAATATTCCTTCTATGGATGCAGATGGCATTTTTCATTCCAAATCTATTGGAATTGTCTTAGGAACATTTTTAAAAGGAGATTTGCATATAAGCCTGGTCATAGTTTACTCTTGGTCATTGCTTTCTATGAAGGTTTAATTAAATCTTTCCATATATTGCTGCTGCTACTATTACCATTACCATTACTATTGCTATTACAATTACACTAATCTCCTTCCCCCTCCCAACATTCATGTGATGCTAAAAGGATTTCAAAATGCTTTGCATATATATCTCATTTGATCCTTACATCCACACTATAAGTTAGATACTAAGTTTATCCACATTTTATAGGTGAGGAAACTGAAGTCTCAAAAAACTAAGAGACTTTTTTGAGGGTCACATAGCTGGTTAGTGTCTAAGGTAGAATTTGAATCCAGTTCAAATGCAGTTCTCTATCCACTATATTATACTTACTCTCAGAAAACTAAAAAATTAATAACTGACATTTAGGTAGCAATTTAAGATTTGCAAAGCACTTTATATAAATGATTTCATCAGAACTTTTCACCAATCCTGTGAAACAGATGCTATTATACTCCCACTTAATAGAACAAGAAATCGAGGTAGAGAGTGACCTATCCAGGATGTTTCTTGACTTCAGGTCTAACACTACTATGCCATGCTGTCCTTCATATAAAGTGCACTTTGTGGGGGTTAACTGTTGATTAAACTTCCTATCAATGGGCACATGCTAATTGGGAAGGCTTCTGGCTTGCATGCTCTTGCAGAAACCCCTTGAACCAAGGATATCTATGTGTGGCTAGTATGGCACAAAAGGAACATGATTACTGAAGAGGAGTTCTGGAAACTCTGCTTTCAAATGGATTAGAGAAGATAATTTTTAGATATGGCTAACACTTCATTTAGTACTGGTTTGTCAGTCAGTCAACTAGCATTTAATTAAGCATGTACAATGTGCTATGACCTGGGTTAAGTGCTGGGGATAGAAAATGGGGGGAAAAAGTCCATGTCTTAAAGGGCGGAATGGGGGTGGGGGAACAACATACAAACAGCTATGTACAAACAAGATGTACCCAGGAAAAATAAGAGATAATCAGGGAAGGGAAGGTACATCCCATTGGTCCTCTGTGAGGTTCATGGAACACTGTGTATGTGAGTGTAGGAGTAGAGGAGCAGTTAAGATTCTGGTGTCATTGATGTTACTTGGTTCTGGTGGTCTAATATTCCTTTCAGTTTCCCTCTGTGTTCTGTGGATTTGACTGTTCATTCTCTGAGAGACCAAATCAGAAATTCACATGTCCTTGGTATCTTGATGGATAGAATGCTTGTTTTAGGAAGACTTAATTCAAATCCTCTCTCAGATACTTAATAGTTAGTTGTGTGAACATGGATATATTGCTTAACCACTCTCTGTCTCAGCTTTTTGATCTATAAAATGAGGATAATGATAGTATTTATCTTGCAGCATTGTTCTGAGAAGCAAATGAGATAATGCATGAAAAATATTTCCCAACTTTTAATTTCTCTTTGTCTATTTCTGTCTCTGTCTGTCTCTCTGTCTGTCTCTTTCTCTCCCCTTCCTCTTTCTCTCCTTTTTCTCTTTCCTCTCCTACTTCTTTCCTTCTTCTCCTCCTCCTTATGTCTCTGTCTTTTTTCCCATGTATACAGATGCACATACACACACACATACATGCCACCTGTTTATTAAAACCATAGAGTTAGAGCTGGAAGGGAACCTCAGAAGCTACCTAATCCAACCTTATTATAAGGACACTTAAACCCAGTGAACTTGAATGACTTGTCCTGAGTCAGTCAGTGTCAAAGGCAGGATTTAATCCCAGGTCCTCTGACTTCAGAGTTAGTGTCCTTTCTGCTGTTCCATCCCACCTATATTCTCTCTGTTCTGTGTCGCTCTACGTCTGTAAGATAAAATACATCACAGAAGTGATCCTAGCTATGATGATGGAAGTCACAAATGTGAGAATCATATCACTGATTTTACCAATGAACTTTATTCCCAGTGGTAGAAACTGGATTATGACATCATCAGCCTTCAGAGATCTTTCTTTACTTTTTTGAATTCCATGAAAGGGGTATTGTAAGCAATAAACAGGTTTGGGGAGCAATATTATAAGTTCTAAATGATAACATTCATGTGCTGGCTCATGGAAAGTGACTCTTGAAATGAATCTAACAGCTGTTCTCTCTCTGTTTATGAATGTCTTTATGGCCAGAGTTCACAAGTTTCCTCCCCCCTCCCCCCCCCCTTTTTTTTGAAGATGGATACAGGAGACATTGGGTTTTCTTGACCAGAGTTGATTTTTTTCTCCCCAATCCAATAAACATTTAGTAAGTGTCTACTCTGTGCCAGAAATTAAGTTAAGTGCTGGTGATACAATTAATAAAAAGAAGGGCAGTCCCTATCCTCACGATTACAATGTAAAGAGGGAGACAACAAAAAAAAGGAACAAGATAGTGAGGAAGATGAGGGTGGGGTAAAAGAAAAGATGCACACTAGGGGCTTTTTGTTTCACAGAGTAGGAACCAATCAATAGAGTGAGTTGAGAGTCCATTTTCTGCACTCAATAAAGGAAGGGATTGGGAAAAGTTTTTTATTTAGCTCTCTAGCCTTCCAATCACAAGAGAGAGGAAGCTGAGGGAAGTGGTGTCCATCAAGGCTTGAATTAGCAGCATAGCAGCACGATTAGAAGTGATGAGTTATGGGGGCAGGGGAGGGAAGGGCATCTTTTTTTCTAGGAGTTGGAACCAAGCAGAGCAGCAGATGTAAAGTGGAGTGAACTGAGAGTCTAGTTTCTGTCCTCTGTAAAGAAAGGCATTGGGAGGATTTTGTGACTCTACTCTCCAACCTTCCAATTAGAGGGAAGAGGAGGCTGAGTGAAGTGGTGTCAATCAAGGTCTGCTTGTATTTTAATTCCCAGCCTTGGATATTTGCAACCGACTAGGGTTCAATGACTTTTATTATTGGTCATAAAAAGGATAGAGTCCTCAAGTGGGTAACAACAACAGAATCATCATACTTAGATCCTGGATCTGCTACTTACTATCTGAGACAACCTGTGCAAATCACTTAATTTCTTTAGGTCTTAGTTGCCTTATTTGAAAATAAAGGAGTTGGATTAAATTATTTTGTAAGGACCCTATTAATTCTAAATATCATGACTCTACCAACTTATGATGGAGGAGGGAAGCTCTTTTCTGGAAAACTGTCAATATTTCTTTTTGTTTTATTTAATCATTTATTTAATATTTTCCATAGTTACATTCAAAACAATTTTTTAATATTTTTTTTTAGGATTTTTGAGTTCTAGGTTCTTTCCCTATCCCCACCCACTATTAAGAAACCACATGTGAAGTTATGCAAAACATTTCCATAAAAGTCAAGTTGAGAAATAAAACACAATCTCTCACTCTACTTAAAATAAAAACCCTCAAGAAAAATTGTTAAAAATAAAGAGAATGATAGAGAGATTAATAGAGAATGCTTTGATCTATTTACAGACTCGATCAATTCCTTCTCTGGGTATGGATAGAATTTTTCATCATAAGTCCTTCAAAATAGTTATGGGTGATTGTACTACTGAGAATAAGAAAGTCATTTATGGCTGATCATATCAGAACATTGCTATTACTTTGTATATAACATACTTGACTATGCTCATGGAGGACTTTTCAGGTATTTTTTTTCCCTGAGAGTATACTGCTCATCATTTTCCAGCGGACAATAATATTCCATCAGAGAAACTTGCTTCAGAAAATTATTTTGCAATTACTATAGCTAATTGTGTTTCCCCCATTTATTCTCTTTCCTTTTATCCTGTGTGGGGAATTATCAATATTTCAAGACTGATTTTTCAAATTTTGGGAAATGCGTATCTATAGAAAAAGAAATGTTGCAACAATAATCTTCGATCAAAGCAGGATGGGAGACACTGTGGAGTCATTGCTAGAATGTGAGTAGTCTTGGAGTCAGAAAGACTTTCAATTCTTGCCTGTTTCATATGCTAGCTGTGTGACCCAGGGCAACTCATCTTCTCCATTGAAATCATAGTTCTGGACACTCAAAAATCACAACCACTACTATTAACCATCATCACCACCACCAAATGGGCCCTATTGGGAAGTGCTGGTACAAAGACAAGGTAATGAATCCAGGTGAAAAATAGCTTTGTACCAGGTGCCAAATGTCAGGAAAAGACTTGAGAGAACTGTGAGTTCAAGTTTAGTTTCTAATACTTACCAGCTGCATAACCATGGGCAACAAAGTCACATAAGTTTTTTGAATATCAGGCTCCTTATGAATAAAAAAGTATTAAAAATATGATTAATGCCTATCTCAGACAGTTATTGTGAAGATCAAATGGAGGCACTCAATGTCAAATGCTATTTAAGTAGTAGGTATCCATAATGAGTCTGAAGGCTATCAGGAAGCAGTAGTGATGAGATTTTTAGAAGAGATTTAAATGATGATTTCAAGAATTGGCTAGTAAAACCCCGGGGACTCTAGGATTTAGTAGGGCTGATAGTTCTAGTGATCCAGTTTAGTGTAGTTTAGAGGAATGAATAAAGAGTTGGGCTTTTGCCAGATGGCTTACAATGCAAGTGGAGAAAGAATGAGATTACCTGGAACCCAAGCAGTTGGGAGTTAGCTGAAGACCCTAGTCACTTGGCTTATAGGAATATAAAGCCTGCACTCACCTTATTTCAAATAGACCATAGGGCTTGGACCTGTGATTTCATAGGTATAAGAGGTTCCTGGATGGAAAACTCATGCTACCCTTGAAGACTGGCACTTACTTTGTCATAGTCTGAGGCACCAAGAATCAGAGATGAAATTTGAACGTAAATTCTTCCAACTTCCACTGCTGGTTCTTTGTCCATAATGTCTCTATGCTTATTACAAGTATTTTGAATCTAATAATAAAAATTATGACATTGATCTACCCTATGAGGTAGAGAAGGCAATTATTATTACTCTCATTTTATACATTAGAAACTAAGACTTTGAGAGATCAGTCACAGCTACAGAGTATCTGAGTCAGAATTCAAGATCTGCCTTAAAGTCCAGAACTCTCTCTTGTTATTTCCTATTGTCTTTTGAGAAACACATGGTTTGGAGGAGATCATTGTACATGGTAACAGTAAGATTATGTGATGATCAATTCTTATGGATGTGGTTCTTTTCAACAATGAGATGATCCAGGCCAGTTCCAATGATCTTGTGATAAAGAGAGCCATCTGCACCTAAAGAGAGAACTATGGGAACTGACTGTGGCTCACAACATAGTATTTTCATTCTTTCTGTTGTTTGCTTTCTTATTTTTTTTTCCTTTTTGATCTGATTTTTCTTGTGTAGCATGTTAATTGTGGAAATATGTATAGAAAAATTGTACATGTTTAACATATATTGGATTACTTGCCATCTAGGGGAGTATTTGGGGAAAAGGGAGGGAAAAATTTGGAACACAAGGCAAATTTTCAAGGCTGAATGTTGAAAATTATCCATGCTTATGTTTTGAAAAAAGCTTTAATAAAAAAAAAAGCACAGCTGGCACAGACTATATAGGATTCAGGAGTCAGGGAAACAAACCTAGCTGAGGAGATAGAAATTCTTCTGGTGCCTGAACTGAGCAAAAATGAGACCCCAAATTTCCTATCATGGTTATTATCTTCATGTCCATCTCTTCCTTTGGGGCCCTAGAAAGTTGCAGGCCTGGGCAAAAAGTAAAATTCTGACAAATTCTGGGTCATGAGGGAGTAGTTCTGTTTTGTGCCTGATCAGGAGTGTAAAAAGGGTTTCTCTCCTGAAAAATGGTACCTGGGCAAATGGTAGTACAGAGGTTTTGCATTGTTTAGGATTGTACAAACCTTTACTACTCAACAGGTAGAGAGGGATGGTGGTGGCGATACTCAACATAAATAAGTTCAGGCAGGTATTTCCATTGTCATAGTTTTGACAGATGGAAGGTGATGGTGATGGATCATTCTGGCTAGATGACAAATACCAAAGGGGTTTTATTATTGTTGATGATGTTGTTGACATATATATATGTTAAAGATATAAGTGTAGACCAGGAGAGTAGGGAGAAGTAATGACTGCTTTCTCTGCCTATCTTCTTTTGCTAATTTCATTTGGATATTTATTGGAAAGGGTCTTAGGAAGAAAATGGATCTTGTGGACCACAGCCTCTATTCACCTGAGTTTTATCATTGTTGGTTACCAGAGTCTATGGTTTGGGTTTTGGGCATATAAGATCTTCATAAGAAATAATGTAGGAGTTATAAAAATTTTCTAAGCCTAAATTGATAATTATCTCAGATAACAGATTTTGAATCAGTAGCAGGCACTTGCAGCAAGAGAATAGTTTTAATATTTGCCAAGGGAACTCTATCTAGTTTTGCCAGGCTGAATTTAGCTATATGTAATAATTCATAGCCCCATTGATTGATTATATACTAAAAGAGCTGATCTTGACACAGGGAGCGACTTTTTGATCAATATCCCATACTGAATAGAGTACAGATTGCTATATTTTCCAATATATAGAATATATATACATATATATATATATATGTGTGTGTGTATACAAACACACACACACACACACACACACACACACACACACACACACACACGGGAACATAATGACCAAACTTGGAGGCACATTCAATGATTCCCTTAGCTGTTAGTCACACAGTAAAAGGGCTGGAATAACTTGGGGATATAGGCACCAGAGAAATATGTTTAGTAAGATATTGCAATTGATGCAATTAAAATTGCCCAAACAATATATCCCAAGACATCATAATATTTAAAGTCCTAAATAAGAAAAAAGGGACCATTCTGTGGGCATATATCCAGGAAAATGTAAAGAAGGGATTTATCTAATGGCTGCTTTATCTAAGAAAGAGAAATCAGAGAATTTAGAGTTTAAAGGGATATCAGGCAGCACTCATAATAGGTAGAGCATTAGACTTGGAATCTGAAAGACCTGGCATTAAATCCTATTCTTGGTGCAAGTCACTTAAGCTTCCTCCTTTTCTTTACCTGTAAAATGGTAATAATAATTCTTGTAGTGTCTTCTTCACAGGATTGTTATGAGATGCAAATGAGGTAGTTCATGTAAACTTTAAAACATCATATAAATGTTAGTCATTGCAGTCTCCCTCTCATTTTATAGATGAAGGAAATCAGTTTCAGAAAAGTTGTTTTACATATGCATATGTGTGTATGTATATCAGGTATATATATATATATACATAGTGTATATATGTTCATATACATATACATACATATGAGATATATAAATATTAAGTAACAACTATAATTAAAATCCAAATATTTTGACTCCAGATCTGAATTATTTTTCATATTATATATTTCTTCCTTCATATTGCTTTACTTTTTAAAAAATTTCTACTTTGTAATTTGACTATAATTCTAAGTTTAATGGATTTATTTATTTTTTTAAATCCTTTTGGACAATGGTTAATTTCTGACTATTTTAATCCTTGGCTCCATGTACTGATAAGTTTTTGTTGCTGTTCCTCTGTATTTTAATGGACTTTTGCCCTAAGACTGACCTCACTAAGATGGGAAGTTGGATTCACGTCTTAAGCCAGTCCAGAAGCAGCACAGGGAATAGTCTGGGCCAAAAAGAATAAACTGGCAATTAATCAATTGGCAATAATTATGCTCCTGCTATGAGCTAAGTTCTGCGCATATAAATATAAATATACTCTCATGGAGTTTACATTCTAATGGGAGATACTACTTGCACAGATCAAAGTTTTCACCCCCCCAAAAAACAAACAAACAAACAAACAAACAAACAAACATAGAAATATAATGCGGACACAAAGTAATTGCAGATACAACGTATCAAAAGAATTTCTTGTAGGTCAGTTCATTCAGCTTTTCTTTTTGGTGATTATAATTAAATAAAAGGAATCTAAGAAGCTTGGATCATATGGAACTTCACTGAGCATCTATCCATGTTCACCCTCCTCAACTCATAGAACTGAGATGACATCTTGGGAGAAGCCCATGAGGATCTCAATACCATCCCCAGCTCCAGCCTGACCCAATTGCTTAGAGTTAAAAACAGTACAGTTGAGCTGTCTATTGGCTTAGAGTGCCCATGAGCATATGCCATTTTGTCACTTATATGCCTGGATTGGTCTTTCTGTGCTGTCCTTAATTCCAAGGGTGCCTGCCTGGACTAGCCTTAGGCATTAAATTCTTTTCTTGTGACATCAGGGCTTGGTTTAGTCCAGTGAAGATCTGACATTGGCCCTGTGGAACATGGAGAATATAGTGGTGGACAAGTCTTGCTTTTGAGAGATTAACTTTGCTCTGTTTAACTCCCAGGCATAGAACTTGAAGCAAGGGTGGAAATTAGAGAGCCATATTTTGGGTTTTGATGTAAGGGGAAAAACCCTAACCATTAGAACTTTCTAAAAGCACACTGAGTTTTCTCAGGAGATAGCAGGTCTCCTCTTTTTGGAATCCTTCAAGTATGGGTTGGACTAGATGCCCATTGAGGTCCTTTCTAACTCTGAAATGTTGTATTTCCAAAGAATACTATCATCCATAAATCCTCCATTGTTCCATGCCCGGTTTACATCCACATCCTGAGACCCTCACTTTACCATGCTTTTGTTATTTTTTTTTAAACAAAAATATGAATTATGTGGCCTGGACAGGCACATAAAATGTAAGATTTTTTTTGCTTTAAGTTCAAATTTGGAATAAGGTCCCTTGACACCACAGTCAACTCATTTACATACTGTTATCTGTTTGGAAGCCTAGGATAACAGTCAGGCTCTAAACATGTTCTGAGTCATTCTTATTTTCACCACAAATTCTAGGCTAGAATAGGACATTGTTTTGACTGTTGTGGCTAGAACATAAGACTAAGAAGCAAGAAGGCTTGAGATTCTACTTGCTGGCTCAGATTGTAGGTCATAGCCACATAATCCTAGGGAGCTTCTGATTGAGAAAACAAAGGCAACCCTCTCCACATTTAAAGTAATTGTCACCAAGAGGTCAAAGATAATATATTAGTTTGCGCTTATTTGTGAAGAGATCACATGATTTTGGGGTTGTTAACACAATGACATACCAACATCACTAGAGATACAAATGCATTGTGCCTGAAATATCTAGAATGATTCCTTTTAAGAGTTTAGCTACTTAATTTACAGTAGAGAGAAATGCATTGAGAGCTGGATATAAGTGAAACATTTACATTCTAGAATCTATTGACTTAATCCCTTACAGAGGTCCCAGAGATATTATCAGTAAACCTGATTTCTCTTTTAAACTGGTCATATGAATATGATGAATATGAATTTCATCACTCAGACTTAGACATTCTCTTTGGTGTAGCTCTGAAAAAAAGTGTGTTAAAAATGTGAACTACAAAGAACAACAACAATAAAAAAGAAAGCAGTTGGGGCTGCACTATCTAGAATGCGAACAGAACTGAGTATCTGTGTAAAGTCCCTTTCAATAAATTCTCCTAAACAGGAAATACCACTGTACTGTGCTAAGTTAACATAAAGTTGTGATAGCCAAGCTTATGTTTTCAAAAGTGGTTCTTTTGCTTCTGGAAGGCACAGAGATTGACAGGATGTAGAACCTTACATTTTAAAAATGATATCTTAAACAGTCACAATTATCCAAATCATTGAGGAAAAAGTATGTGGTTTTATGACATACATAAATATGTAAGTCATACTTGCATATACTTATTTATTTAGGCAGTTTGAAATAGAACGTCAGGAAAACATAAATCCAAATCTCTTTAAATGCTTAGTTGAGCTATGACACCAGGCAAGTCACTTAACTTCTCAGCCTCCATTCTCTCATCTGTAAAATGGGAATAACAGCATCTTTCTCAAAATGTTGTGAAGCTCAAGGAACCATGTCATATGTTTTATTGTAGAGCAAATATCAGAGTGCTACATGTGTTTCCTATTACTATGACTCCTTGTTGCATTAAGTTAGCTTTGGGCTCTTAAAACAATTATAAGATAAATACAAGCTCTGGCAGGTTTTATCAAAGAGGACAAATTTTCAGTGTAAATCCAGAGATGGCTTATCTTGCCAGTCTAGCTAGCTAAGCTCATCACCAAAAGGTTGACCATTGGAAGATAGCTTTTTAAGGGGTAGGAGAATAGAAACTGATGAAATCCTCTTCCTAAGATTGGACAGGTTTTAGTCTGTGTCTGTGGATGCAGCCACATGTGTGTGTATATGTATATTGAGGTATGAGTGTGTATACACACATGTATATATACAATGTTACTATTATATATTATAATGTAGGATATTAAAATATAATATGTACATATGTATTTATATATATATATATACACTAAATATGCATCAAATATTCATGTATATATATGAACGTATACATGCTAGTTTAAGCTTAGAAAGTATTTCATGTTTATCATTTTACTTAAGACTCACAATAATCCTGTGAGGTATATAGTACAATATTATCCTCCCCATTTTAGAGATAATAAACTGACTGTCAGAGATATAGTTATTCATCTAAGATCAAACAGTAAGTGGCAAAGGCAGGACAAAACCTATGTTTTTTGAAAAAAAAAACAACTTTCTTTTTTTTCCAATTACATGTAAAGACAATTTTTAACATTTATTTTTATAAATTTTTTTGAGTTCCAAATTTTCATCCTCCCTCCCTTCCCTCTCCCCTTTTGAGACAATGGGCACTTTAATATAGCTTATATATGTGCAATCATGTAAAATCTATTTCCATATTAGCTTTGTTGTGAAAGAAGAAACAGTTTGAAAAAAATACAAACATGTTATTTGACTCCCAAGTGCAGTATTTTTTACATCACACTCTTCTGCCTTTCCATGCATCCCTGAAGGCAGCTGTATAGTATTGCGGCAGTTTTGAGTGGGAGTGGCTATAGTAGAAAGTGGTGGATGTTGCTTTTTATGCACTTTTGGAGATAAAAAGAAAGGCAACAATAATGAATCATCACATTTAGGGAATGTTTACTTGACAAGTCTTATTAAGATTTGCTTAGCTTACTACTTGGAGCATTAAATTACATTCCTGCACCTGTACCATTGTGGTTGTATATGGGTTGACTTTT
>JAJPUD010001424.1:6696-26403 GCA_023553655.1 Myrmecobius fasciatus | reverse complement strand
GGTAACTAATCAGTAAGCATGCATGATTAGCCCTGTTATTTATAGGAAGGGAATATACTATACTAGTCCTATTGATCTTACATAGTTGTGAGGAGAATGCTTTGTAAATCCTCACATTGCTATTGAAATAAGAACTATTGTTATTCTCACAGAGCTGGCCCAGAAATTTCCTATGAAGACATTTCCTTCTCAGAAAAAAAAAGTTTTTAAATGGATAAAATAAAATATATAGGATTACAAAAGAAGCCAATTATGTTAAAACACAGTTATTAAAATATGTAAAAAAAAATCCACACATCCCATTCCAGTTCTTCTTTTTCAGATAAGGAAAATGAGAATTAGAGGTAAGTCTTTCTTTTTTTTTTTTTTTTGCTTAGGCAATTGGGGTTAAGTGACTTGCCCAGGGTCACACAGCTAGGAAGTGTCTGAGACCAGATTTTGAACTCAGGTCCTCCTGACTTCAGGGCTGGTGCTCTAACCACTACGCCACCTAGCTGCCCCAGTCTTTCTTTAAGAAAGCATTACTACTAGAAACTACATCTTTTAACTCTCAAATCAACTCTGAACTAATACTACCTCAAATAGTATTGGACAAATATCCATCTTTCACCGTGTGAAAAGGCACAATAAATAATACTTTCAGTCTCCATAGTTAGATAAGTAAATGAAGTGAATAAACAGAGTAACCAGGTCACAAAAAGTTGGACATGACTTAGAACAATTCTAGAGATGTGGTGTAGTGAAAAAGCTAGATTCTCAGATTACCCCCTTTTTTGTCCTATTTTCCAAAGAGACTATTATTAGTTATCTTTTGCAAGATCAATGTTTCTAAGCATAAGAAAAAAAGTTGTTTCCATTGTCATTAAATTTCCTCCTTTTAACTTGGTGTAAAACTGGACATAAAGTTGAATTGGTAGTTACCTCCCAGTTTCTTTCTTAGAGTAGTAGTAGAGCTTCTCTTCCATTATTAATAGAATCTGTATTTTATGGATATAGAGAAAGCAGCACACAATGATTTAGAAAGTCAGTGACCTGGCCTCAGATAATCCCACATTGTTCTTTGACCTTGTTTCTGCCTTGTGGCAATACATGCTGTCTTCTCTGGCAGATCATCATTGGGGCTATGCTATGAATTACTGTGAATTAAATCACAAAATTTAATTCAACCCACTGAATGCACAGGCACCTGCATGTAGCAGAAGTAACTCATTTGGAATGCTGATCCAATGTATCAAGAATGATACTTTGCTTTTGAATTTCATATTTGTTACATGACAATTTTACAAGCATCTCTAAAAAAAATCTCAGTCAGTTCTTGGTGATAGGTACGGACAACATGAGCCAGAATATTTAACATATGTGCACAGAAAATAAAGCAATGTCAAGATTCATTGTTTTTATTCATTTTGAGAAATACCTCTGAAAATCTCTTATGAAAATAGATTTTCTTAAGATATAGCAATTCTATTCCTTTAAGCCAAATATGAACAGTGAGTGAAAATTTCAAAGAGGCAACTTTAGGCTTATTGTAAGGGGCAAAAAAATCCTAACAATGAGAATAATTCCAAAGAAGAATGGATTGCTTCATCTTGCAAATATTTTTAACAAAGGTTGGAAGACCAATTGTTAAGTATGAGATAGAAGGGACTTGTGTTCAGGTAATGTTACACTAGATGCCCTGGAAGGCATCTTTTGATTCTGAATTATTAGAGGATCACAGAGTCAAAAATCAGACGTCATGTCATCTAATTCCCTCATTTTAGAGATGAAGATTTTAAGAACTATGGAGGTAAAGTAATTTTTCCAAGATTGCATGGATAGTAAGCATCTGGAGTGGGATTTGAACGCAAGTCCTTTGATGCTAAGGTAGTTAGGTGGCACAGTGGCACTAAGGCTGGAGTCAAGAAGATTCTTCTTTCTGAATTCAAATTTGGCCTGACACTTACTAGTTGTGTACCCCTTGGCAAGTTTCTTGAACATGTATGCTTCACTTTTCTCAAGTGTAAAATAAGATAGAAAAGGAACGACAAGCTACTCCAGTAGCTTTACCAAGAAAACCCCAAAGGGGTCACAAAGAGTTGAACATAAAACAATTAAATAACTTTTGATTCTAGAGATAGTACTCTTTCTACTGTTCTATATGTGATTATGAGAATTATCATGAAAAAATAACTACAGACATAATAAGTAAAAATACATATTTCTGGCGGAGCCAAGATGGCAGAGTACAGACACGACTCTCTGTGACCTCCTCTGATCTTCCCTCAAACCAACAGCAGATTAAACCTCTAAACTGATTTTTAAGTCAAAGAACCCACAAATATTTGGACTACAAAACATTCCTTGCAGAAGGTACCTTGGAAAAGCTCCAGAGCAGGTCTGTTTCAGTTGGGAAGGGGTTCAGTTTGCTGAGCCCAGATGGCAGCTTTGGGAGACAGGGCAGGAAGCCGGGCTGGGATTCAGAACATGTGGCATTTTATAAGCACCTGGGAAGTTTCTGTGAGCCTCTTAGGCCACTCTACCCTAGTTACGGGCAGGTGCTTTGGCAGATCTGCCTTTTATAAAAGGTAGATTGTAAACCACTGAAAACACAGGACCTAGCCCTGATTGCCCAGCACCAGGAGTCAATCAGCAGAACTGCCCCAGGACAAATTAAAGCAGCTGTCGCTCCTTTGCTTTGAACAGACCTCAAACTTTAAAAAATGAATAAAAAACAAAAAAAGAACTCTCACCATAGACAGCTTTAATGGAGAGAAGAACAGAACTCAGATCCTGAGGTGCCTAAAGGTAAAGCAACTCTAGAGGAAGCTGAAAAAGAAGACATGAACTGGTCCCCATTTCACAAGACTTTCCTGGAAGATTGCATAAAGAATCTTAAAAAAAGAGTTAGAAGAAAAATGGGGAAATGAAATGAGATCATTGCAAGAAGGATATTATGCCCTACAAAAGAGATATAAAAAAGACACCAATTCACTGAAAAATAAAATTGGTGAAATGGAAAAAGTATGCAATGAACAAATCAGCCAATTACAAAAGGAGCTAAAAAGAGGTAACTGAAGAAAATAATACACTAAAAATTAGAATTGAAAAAATGGAAGTGAATGAATCCATAAGACTTCAAGAATCAGTCAAACAAAAACAAAAAAAATGAAAAAAATAGAAGAAAATGTGAAATATCTCCTAGGAAAAACCGACCTGGAAAATAGATCTAGGAGAGACAATCTAAGGATTATTGGACTTCCTGAAAGCCATGATGAAAAAAATAACCTAAACACTATCTTACAGGAAATCATGAAAGAAAACTGCCCTGATGTCTTAGAATCAGAAGATAAAGTAGCCATTGAAAGAATTCACCAATCACCTCCTGAAAGAGACCCCAAAATTAAATCCCTAAGGAATATCATGGCTAAATTTCAGGACTATTGCACTAAGGAAAAGATATTGCAAGCAACTAGAAAGAAACAATTCAGATACCGAGGAACCATAATTAGAATCATCCAGGATCTATCAGTTTCTACCTTAAAGGACTGAAGGACCTGGAATCAGATATTCTGAAAGGCAAAGGAACTTGGTTTAAGCCAAGAATAAGCTATCTAGCTAGAATGAGCATTATCTTTCAGGGAAGAAGATGAATATTTAATTATATAGGTGAATTTCACTTATTTCTAATGAAAAGACCAAATCTGAACCAAAAATTTGACCTCCAAACACAGAACTCAAGAGAAGCATAAAAAGGTAAAAAGAAAAGAATTCTTGAGAACTATATTTCTATTATGAGTATACTTAGAGAATGGAGGTATAATTTGATTTTACTTCAATAATATGAAAAAGAAACGAGGTGGAAAGGGAATCATACTGAAAAAAGAGGAAAAAGGAGGTAAAATAAGGTTAAAAAAAGGAAGTAAAAATAAAGTAAAATCTCATGAAGAGGCAAAGAAAACCTAATATAATTGAGGGAAAGAAGGGAGGGGGATGAGCATTGTGTGAATCTTATTCTCATCAGATTGGGCTCTAAAAGAGAATATTGCAGAGAAACTTGTCCCACCTTATAAGGAAGTGGGAGAGAAAGGAGGAAAAGAAAGGGCAAGACTAATAAAAGGGAAAAATAGAAAAATAGAAGAATTAGGGGAAAGGTGTAAAAAAGGGGGAGGGGCTCTAAAGGGAGAGGACTGTTTGAGGGAGGTAGTCATCAAAAGCAAAATACTGGGGAAGGGGGAAAAGAGAAAGGGGGAAAGGGAAGAGAGAAAGAAGAAAGGAAAGATAAAAACATAACTAGGTAAATAAGATGGCAGGAAATACAGAATTAGTTATTTTAACTGATGGAATGAACTCTCCCAAAAAACAGAAGTGGATAGCAGACTGGATTAAAAGCCAGAATCCAACAATATGTTTTTTTTTTTTTTTTTACAAGAAATACAACTAAAGCATAGAGATACATAGAGTGAAGGTAAAAGGCTAGAGCAGAATCTATTATGTTTTAGGTGAACAAAAAAAAGCAGGGATAGCAATCCTTATCTCAGATCAAGTAAAAGCAAAGATAGATCTAATTAAAAGAGATAAGGAAGGAAACTATATTTTACTAAAGGGTAACATATATAATGAAGCAATATCAATACTAAACACATATGCATCAAGTGGTATAGCATCCAAATTCCTAGAGGAGAAGTTAAGAGAAATGCAAGAAGAAATAGCAAAATTATATTAGTGGGGGATCTCAATATTGCTCTCTCAGAACCAGATAAATCAAACCACAAAATAAATAAGAAAGAAGTTAAGGAGGTAAACAAAATATTAGAAAAGTTAGGTATGATAGGTCTTTGGAGGAAATTGAATGGAGACAGAAAGGAGTTTACTTTTTTCTCCATGGTTAATGGAACTTATACAAAAATTGACCATGCGTTAGGGCATAAAACCCTCAAAATCAAATGCAGAAAGACAGAAATAACACATGAATTTTTTTCAGATCATGATGCAATAAAAATCACATGCAATATAAGGCCAGGAGAAAATAGACTAAAAGTTAATTGGAAATTAAATAATCTAATCCTAAAGAATGATTGGGTGAAACAGTAAATCATAAACACAATAATTTCATCCAGGAGAATGACAATAATGAGACCACATACCAAAAGTTGTGGGATACAGCTAAAGTGATTATAAGGGGATAATTTTATATCTCTAGATGCTTACTTGCATAAAATAGAGAAAGAGAAGATCAATGAATTGGGCTTACTATTAAAAAAGCTAGAAAAAGAACAAATTAAAAAAACCTCAATTAAATACCAAATTGGAAATTCTGAAAGTAAAAGGGGAGATTAATAAAAATTGAAAATAAGAAAACTATTGAATTAATAAATAAAACTAAGAGTTGGTTTTATGAAAAAAATCAACAAAATAGATAAGCCTTTTATTAATTTAATTAGAAAAAGAAAAGAAGAAAATCAAATTGTTAGTCTCAAAAATGAAAAAGGAAGACTTTCCACCAATGAAGAGGAAATTAAAGCAATAATTAGGAGTTACTTTGCCCAACTTTATGTCAATAAATTTGATAATCTAAATGAACAGAAGAGGAAATAAATTATTTAAATAGCCCCATTTTAGAAAAAAGAAATAGAATAAGCTATTAATCAACTCCCCAAGAAAAAATCTCCAGGGCCAGATGGATTTACATGTGAATTCTACCAAACATTCAAAGAACAATTAATTCCAATACTACATAAGCAATTTGAAAAAATAGGGAAAGAAGGTGTTCTACCAAATTCCTTTTATGATACATATATGGTGCTAATAGCTAAACCAGGTAGGGTAAAAACAGAGAAAGAAAACTACAGACCAATTTCCCTAATCAATATTGATGCAAAAATCTTTTTTTTTCCTGAGGCAATTGGGGTTAAGTGATTTGCTCAGGGTCTCATAGCTAGGAAGTATTAAGTGTCTGAGGCCAGATGGAGCTCAGGTCTTCCTGTCTTCAGGGCTAGTTCTCTATCCACTGCACCACCTAGCTGCCTCTATGCAAAAATTTTAAATAAGACATTAGCAATGAGATTACAGAAAGTCATTCCCAGGATAGTACACTATGACCAAGTAGGATTTATACCAGGAATGCAGGGCTAGTTCAACATTAGGAAAACTATCAGCATAATCAACTATATTAATAACCAAACTAACAAAAATCATATTATCTCAATAGATTCAGAAAAAGCATTTGATAAAATCTAACACCCATTCCTATTAAAAACACTAGAGAGTATAGGAATAAATGAGCTTTTCCTTAAAATGATCAGTAGCCTCTATTTAAAACCATCAGCAAGCATCATATGTAATGGGGACAAACTACAACCATTCCCAATAAGATCAGGAGTGAAACAAGGCTGCCCACTGTCACCATTACTATTCAATATTGTATTAGAAATGTTAGCTTTGGCAGTAAGAGAAGAAAAAGAGATTAAAGGAATTAAAGTAGGTAATGAGGAAACCAAATTATCACTCTTTGCAGATGACATGATGATATACTTAGAGAACCCTAGAGACTCAAGTAAAAAACTACCAGAAGCAATTCACAACTTTAGCAAAGTTGCAGGATACAAAATAAATCCACATAAATCATAACTGTTGATAGTATAAAATATTTGGGAATATGTCTGCCAAGCGAAAGTCAGGAACTATATGAACAAAACTATAAAACACTTTCCACACAAATAAAGTCAGATCTAATCAGTTGGAAAAATATCAAGTGCTCATGGGTGGGCCCAGCGAATATAAGAAAAATGACAATACTACTTAAATTAATTTACTTATTTAGTGCCATACCAATCAAACTCCCAAGAAATTATTTTACAATTCTAGAAAAAATAGTAGCAAAGTTCATTTAGAAGAACAAAAGGTCAAGAATTTCAAGGGAATTAATGAAAAAAAAAATGCTGATGAAGGTGGCCTAGCTGTGCCAGATCTAAAACTATATTATAAAGCAGCAGTCATCAAAACCATTTGGTACTGGCTAAGAAATAGAGTAGTCGATCAGTGGGATAGGATAGGATCACAGGACAAACTAGGCAATAACTCTAGCAATCTAGTATTTGACAAACCCAAAGACTCCATAAACAAATAAAACAAAATAAAAAATTTAATAAAACAAAACAAAACAAAAAATATATATATTCCCCTATTCTTCCTAGATTAGAAAAAAAATAAATTTTTTTTTACCAGAAGTTCTTAACCTGGATTTTAAGGGGATCTTTGAACTTGGATGGGGAAAAATATGCACCTCTAGTTCTTAAAATTCCTAGTTTCTTGCAAAGCTCAGCTCAATTGTCAGCTATTACATATATCTAGTGTTTAATACTCCTTCCTCCCTTACCAAATTGCCTCATATTTATTATGTAAATATTCTGTACAACCCTATGGGTGGAAATGTTGTATCTCCCTATAGAATGTAAGCTCCCTGATGGTAAGGAATATTTAATTTTTATTTTTGCATTCTCAGCACTTAGTAATGAATGCTGGGCAATAACATAAATAATAATTAATAAATGCTTGTTAATTTAAATATAAATTTGGCAACAGACCATTGTATGCTTATGATCAGACTGATACGTGGCTGAAATTAAAGAGAGAATCATCCTCAAAAATTTGGCCAAAGGTCAAAAAAATATTTTTTTGGCCAGGGCAACTCACAAAGACCAGTACTTAAGGTGAAGAGGGATTGTGATTTGAGGAGGGTCAAGGAGTACCTACACTGATGAAATTATTGCCTTTTAAAGTATAAATGAGAAAACTGAGTCTTGGAGAGCTTGAGTGACTTGTGATGGGTCACAAAGCTAGTTAATGCCAGAACTAGGACTCTAGATTCCAAGACTGGGACACCATGCTGCTTTTCAAGTTGAAATATTTTCTGAAATTTATTTGAAGAATAAGCACAGTTAGAAAGATGAAAGGTTTTTGTTTTTTTATGTGCAGTGGTATGCCTGACTGAACATATCATCACAAAATATCAGTTTTATAAGAAAAGCCAGGGAAAAGATTATGTTCACAATTGCTCATGACTGACCATTAATTCAAATGTCCTTCCTATTGGTGCTATTAAACAGCTTCAAACAGCTCTTGTCTCCTTTTCTGCAGCCAAACCTGGCTCCATATCAAAAACAACAGCAGTAGCAAGAGGAAGCCAAACTTTACAGAAACATTAGATAACTTGAATTATTCATTTTCCTCAACCAAATCCCCTTTTCATTCTCCACAGATATTTCTTACAGTGTCTGAATCTACACCTTAGACATTCCTAGTCCTGTGAAAGACTTAAAAATGAAAAATGTTTTTGTCTGATTAGCACAATCTCCCTTTTCCTGTACTATTTCCCTCCCAACAGGAGAAAACCTATAAGAGATTGAGATCCTATGAGGGCTAGATCATAAATAGCTTTCTTTGATTTGTGTTATTTATTCAGAACAAGTCTGAAGGAATTTTACTGGAGACAGCCTAGTGGGTGTATTAGAAAGAAGCCAGGGCTTAGGGTTCAAATCTTGTCTCTGACCCTTATTTCTAATGGGATTCTAGGCAAGTCAGTTAGCCTCTGAATATCAGTTTTTTTATATGAAAAAATGGGCATAATAATATATATATATTTGTTATTCAGTTCTTTTTCAATTGTATCTGACTCTTGATGATTTTATCTGGGGTTTTCTTGGCAAAGATATTGGAGTGGTTTGCTCATTTTACCAATGAGAAAACTGAGGCAAACAGGGTTAATTGACTTGCCCAGAGTCACACACAGTAGGTCTGAATTGAATTCAGGAAGATGAGTCTTCCTGATTCTAGATCTACCACTCTATCCACTGAAGCATCTAGTTGTCCTCATACCTACTAAAAAACTATACATGGGGCAGCTAGGTGGCGCAGTGGATAGAGCACCAGCCCTGAAGTCGGGAGGACCTGAGTTCAAATCTGATCTCATACACTTAACATTCCCTAGCTGTGTGACCCTGGGCAAGTCACTTAACCCCAATTGCCTCAGCAAAAAGCAAAAAATAAAAATAAAAATAAAAAAAAATAAAAATAAAAAAACTATACAGCTTGGTATGTACTCTGCCAGAGGTAGAAGAAATAACTTGTATCTTTCAAGGAAGCTGTGATTTGGAGGATCAGTGAAGCTGTGGCTCAGAAATTTAAACCCTTCCCTCAAAAATCATCTTCTTCATATGTATTCTTTTTTATTAGTCAGGAGTAACTCCATGGTGGCAATTTTATTTTATGTTGTAAAAGATGATTGACAAGACAAATTTTTAAAAACAAGATTCAATTAAATTTGATATTCATTAAATACTATCTGTGTGCCAGAGCACTAAATTAGGTACTTGAAGGAGAATATTAAATTTAGGTAAATTCTTATGGTACTACAATACAGTAGAGAGGTGGTGTAGATATTGAAAAGTATTCCAGAGCCAGGATTCAGAGATTTAGGTTCAATTTGTGGATCTACATGATCTTAGTTGTGTGGCTTTGGACAAGTCCCTTAACTTCTCCGTGCCTCAGTTCTTACATCTGTAAAATGAGGGCAATAATAGTTATACAACATATTTTGTAGTTTTGTAGTGAGGAAACACTTTGTGAATCTTAATAAATTGCTACATAAATATGAATTATTAGATTATGATACATATATAAAGAGATAAAATACAAAATAATACATTCTCTCTCTCTCTCTCTCTCTCTCTCTCTCTCTCTCTCTCTCTCTCTCTCTCTCTCTCTCCCTCCCTTTCTCTCTCTGTGCAAATTGCTATCTCACATCCCAGGAGAAAAGATCATCAATTAATTCTTGGGAGACTTAATACCTGAACACTTCATGGTGGAAGTGATTTTTGAGTTCTACTTTAAAGGATGCATAGAAATTCAACAAGTAGAGGGAAGAAGATATTTTAGGCAAAAGGAAAATACAAGCAATGTCACAGAGACAAGAGAGCTCATGGAAAGTAGCAATCTAAGATAAAACTAGAAAGTCAGGATGGTTTTGGATTGTATAGGGCTAAAAGTCTGAAATTTACTCACTAGATAATCAGGAACTCTTCCAGATTTTTGAACAGAATAGTTAATGACCAGATATATGTATAAGGAAGCTCCCTTTTATTTTGTATTTAATGGGTTGAGATTTCTAATACTTATTCAGATATTGAAAGCCCACAATTCAATTAATCAATCATTTAAGTACTTATTATGTTCCAAGTAGTATAACTTTCATCCATACCAGTTCTATAGAATGTATCAAGAGGGTATCATTCATCTTTTCTTTCTGGCCATTCTATATTATATTCTCATAATGACTGTGAGCTAGTAGATAGCATATTAGACTTGGAGTCAGAAAGAACTGGGTTCAAATCCTGTCTCAGTGGCCCACCAGTTGTGACACTAGGCAAATTACTTTATTTTTTTTAATTTAAATTTTAAAAATGAAAAAAATAATATTTGGTTTTTTCAAATTCATGCAAAGAAAGTTTTCAACATTCATCTTTGCAAAAGCTTGTGCTCCAAATTTTTCTCCCTTTTCTCCTTCCTCCCCCCTCCCCAAGACAACAAGCAATCTGAAATGGGTTAAATGTGAAATTCTTCTAAACCATTTTATTTCTTTGAATGTCACTATCCTCACCATAAAATGAAAGAGTTTGACTCAATAAAGCCCTAAACAGGGCTGCCTGAATTTATGATTTTTAAAATCTTTTAAAAATATCCATTCAGATGTTCTTTACAGTGCTATAAACTTCAGATATATAGATATCATGAAGCTATTACCATTTTGAAATACTGTGCTATTTCTCCTTCTAGCAAATTTGTTTCTTTTGAACAAAGTACAGTATTTCCTTATGTTGCATTATTCTAGTCTCAATGTAACATGTTGGCATTTATGAAACTACAATATGCGTTTCTTATTATGTTAAAATTTCAAGTATCCTTTTATTTATCACTTACAACCTATAGACATCAGTGCCCACAACTATAGTTCTCATCTATTTTCTATTATTTTCCCCCCTAAAGAATTGCTAGTCTTCCCTTCAATTCTTGCTCTTCACAGAAATTATGACTTAAAAGGAACATCAGTGATCATTCAGTGCAACCCCCACAAAAAGGAATCCTTTCTTTGATGTATCCAACAAGCTGTCTTATCAGTTTTTTGTAATAACTGGTTATTATGGTTTTATATAAACATTTTTCTTCCCTTATCCCCAAATCTTATTTTAAGGCCTTCCTGATCAAATTGATGTATCTCTTATCAAATAGATTTTTCCTGATCTTTATAAAACACAGTGTCTTTCTTGTAGCCCATTATTCTGAGATTAGAAACCTTAATACTTCTTCCTTACCCATACCCTAATTTTGACTTGTGCCTGTATGTAAGCATAAAGTTTGGCATACAGAATTATGGAGCTAGAAATGACCCTAAAAATTATGTAGTTCAATCCACTCATTTCACAGTTGTTGCAATTGAATTACAGTCCAGTGATTTGTCCAAGTTGCCCAGATACTTAGTAGTAAAGATGATAAAACTTGAGTATGTGTATTCCTAGCTTGGTGCCTCCTTCCAAGGAGACCATCCTTCTTTCTATCCTTTTAAAGTTTTGACTTTCAGTGGAAAAAAGGGATAAAAATGTTATTTTGGAATCTACCCTTTCAGTTTTTTTCTCAAGGATTTCAAGACCACTAGTTTAGGTATCTACTTTATTTGGAACTGTTGAAATCTGACTTCCAGATTATATATAAAATACGTTTGATATCATAGAATAGAAAGGGACCCCAGAGTTTACTTAATTTAATCCATACTTCAAATCCCCTCTACAAGATAAGATCCATGATAAGTGGTTATCCCATCCCTGCTTTAGACCCCCAATTGATGGAAAATTCTCCATTATCTCCTGAGACAACTCTTTCTACTTGGGACAATTCTAATTGTTAGGAAGTTTTCCGTTTAAAAGTCCTTCAAATACTTGAAGACAAAGGAGAGGATTCTAGGAAGATGGTGGCAGAGGTTAGTAAACTTCAAGTTCTCCAGATTTCCCTTACAGGCATAGGAGAGAGATGTCACTACAACTAGATCTTGATTGGAAGAATTGGTGAAAAAGTAAGAAGATTTGGGGCAGAACAGGGATCCTCCAGATACAATCCAAGAAGATCTGAAAAAAAAAATACTTAGACCGGGGTAATGTAAAATGCAAACACCTTTAGGCTAGCTCAGCAGAAACAACAAGGGGGAGTCCTGGGGCTAGCTGGGTGTGGCTAGCTAGACCTTCAACGAAAGCCATAGAAACTTTCACCTCCTAGACTGGTTGTGGAATTTGAGTCAGAATCTGAATCTGGGAAAACTGAGAGAACCTCAACTGATTAGGAACGACAGGCCCAGCTGTGCTGCAGAGTTGTGGCCCTGGGTGAGAAGGAACCAGCACTGGGAGAGTGAAGAGGGACACTGCTGGCTGCAGGCACTTGCTGGAGGGTGAAGCTCTTGGTTTGGGGTTCCAGGTCAGAAGGGAAAACTGAAGTGAAGCTTGAGGCACCTTGATTACAGGTGCTTACACTAATACTTCTTATTTTATTTTTTTAATGAACCAACAAAGAAGAAAGTAGCCTGCCACAGAAACTTACTAAGGGAACAGGAAAGACTGGAGTTCATCTTCAGAGGAGGACACTGAAGTAAAAAAAAGCTTCTACCTCAAAGAGTAACATGAAAAAGCTTCCTACCTGGAGAGAATTTATAGAACTCAAAAAAGAATTTAAAAGTCAAATGAGAGACACTGAGGAAAAACTAAAAGAATAAAAAATAAAAAGCATCCAAAAAACCAAGAAAATTATGGGAAAAAAAGTTAACCAACTATAAAAGAAGATAGAATCTCAAAGATGATTCTTTGAAAATTAGATTTTGGTAAGGGGAAGCCAGTGAAGCTGTGAGAGACCAAGAAATAACAGACTATAAAGAAAGAAAAAGTAGAACAGAATGTGAAACATTTTATAAGAAAAACAATAAATCTGGAAAACAGATTGAGAGTAGAAAAAACCTTGACACAATAATACAGGAAATAATTCAAGAAAATTGTCCTGAAGTGATAGAACGTGAAGGGAAAGAAAAATAGAAAAAAAAATCCACCAATCACCACTTCAAAGAGATCCTTTGTGGAAAACACACAAAAATATTATTGCCAAATTTCAAAATCCCCAAATCAAAGAAAAAAATTTTGCAAAAAACAAGGAAAAAAACCAATTCAGATATGCTGGAGCTACAATTAGAATTGTTCAGGACTTAGCAACAGCCACAATAAAAGACTGCAGGTCCTGGAATTACATCTATCAACAAGCAAAAGAACTAGCCCTGCAGCCAAAAATACTATATTCAGCAAAAATATCTATAATACTGAATGAGAAACAATGGACATTCAATGAACTTGTAGATTTTTAGGACTTTATTTCAATCAAACTTGAACTTAATAGAAAATTTAACATATAAGAGTCAATATCAAAGATCAGTTTCAAGGAATTCAACATGGACAAATTGTTTATATTAAAATAGTAATTATGTTATACAAATGAGATGTAGAGGAAGAATAGACACAGAGGTATTAGAGAGGCGAGGAGGCTCATAGTTCTAAAACCTACTCACATTGGTAACGGGTTAAATAGGCAACGGTACATATATAGGTATAGATGTGTATATATATATATACATATACACACACACACACTCACACACACACACACACATATATATACATATACACATAAGTATAGCACAAGAAATAAAGGGGGAGGGATGGGTACAGGGGAAAACAAAGGGTTAGAGAGGAAGACAGGGGAGACATGTGTGAGAGGAGGTTAAATAATAGCAAGGCAAGCTAAGGAGCAGAATTAAAGTAAAGAGTCAGCAGAGATAGGAAAGATATGTATGTGTGAGTGTGTGTGTGTGTGTGTGGGGGGTATGTGTGTATGTATGTCTATGTATATGTCTACACATGTATACATAAATATATCCTTTCTTAACTATAGCCTACTTGAGAGTGGGGTGGGGGGATAAAAGGGGAAAAAAAGAATAAAGTAAAAAAGATGTACAGCAGAGAACAAAAGAACAGTATACAAGGAAGTCAAAAAAAGATGGACACTCAGGAATATAATTTTTTCTACTAATTACATATATATATATATTTTTTTCTTGAACTGTTAATTTGTTGTTATATATTTTGGATTCTCCCTGATGTTCTACTGGACACACTACAATGTTCTCTTTTGTTTTATTTTGTTTTGTATTCCTTTTCTGTTTTTTCTCTTTTTTTCTTATTCTTTTTTTTTTAAATAAAATAAATTTTAAAAATATTTGAAGACAGCTACATTGTATTTTTATCAAAGGAGTAAGTATGGAAGAATGGAAAGTTTACTATCTCTGGACTCATAAGACTTTTTTTTTTTGGGAGGGGGAGGTTCAAATTCAATTTTTGATACTTACTATGTGGACTTGGATAAATCACTTGATTCCCAAGACCTCAGCTTCCTTTGTTGTCAAATGAGAGAAGAAATCCCTGTTTTTTTCCTTCATCAAAATATTATGTCTTCTGCTTTTTATTTCTAGGATTCCAAAGTGATTTGTTTTTAGCACTTTTTTAGTTTCAGTAGTCTCTTCTGTTCAAAGTATTCCATAAAAGTAAGCTAGATTTTAAAGAATGCTTTTTCATATCACAAACATTATATTTAAAATAATTAAAACATATTTAACTGATTTAAACTACAATCTCCAAATCAGGTCTGAAATTTGATTTGTAGGAAAATTAGAGGAAAACACCACAGAGTTGTTCAATAAACCATAATTACTTGCATGTGCCGGAGTACCTACTCAGTTTGAGGAATGCAATTAAGCATCTAATTAGGCTGAAAAATGCGATTGCATGCTTCACTACATGAGCACAGACACAGTTCTGCTCACTTTGGGGGCTATTTTCCAGACAATAAGAAATAGATTTTAGTATTAAAGTGATACCAAAGTATTGTGTAAATTAATAGCATTTTCTGAATTTCATTGTCTGTGTCCCTTCTTTCACTCCAATAATGGGAAAATTTTTTTTTTGGAAGAAGCAAGAAATGTTATCCCTAGAAGTTCAGTGGATTAATTTTGGATTAGAATGGAAATGCTAGCAAAGGCCTTGTTTTCTCCTCCTTTGGAGCACAGAGTCTAATAATATAGGGCTTTGACCACACTAGGGGGTTGCATAAAAGTAATTGCTTGACTGCTATTGACTGATTTATGAACCAGAATTTTAGCCTTTTTGGCACATTTTCTGTATATCTTTTGCTTTTCTTTTTTTTTTTAAATTATTTTTAATTTATGGATTAAAATAAGCATTTCCATAACACAGTACAATAAAAAGATGATTATATATGAAACTGCAAATCAACTATGTATAACTTGCTATTCCTTTCAAATATACAATAAAATTATCATCAAAATTTGTTTTCCTCATTTTTCTTTCCTCCTTCCCCTCTGTCTTACAGATCATTACCACTGGACACAAATAGGTATATATTTATATATTTTTACACACATACATATAATTATTTTATACATTTCTATTTATCAGTTCTTTGTCTGAATGCAAATAGGATCCTTCATAGGTCCTTTATAGTTAATTTGGACATTTAACAAAATAACTTAATTGTTCAAAGTTATTTTTTTGCTTTTCAAAATCAGAAGACCCTGCATATGTTGGACAAGCAAAAGTGACACCATGGTGCTGTTTTCTTACTATACTATATATGTCACAGGAATGCCCTTCTCGACTTAAATTTCTAAATGGCACTGAGTCTCTTAATTCCTTATTATTCCAAAGGTAGATACAAGTTTACACTGATATGACTGAGTTGTTATTATCAAAACACTTCCAGTTTGTTTTAAGTTGTCCATATGGATATTCAGTGTAAAGAAGGCTCTATTGCTCTAATACTTGAAATCAATTTGTTCTGGAAGATTTCTCTTGTAGACTTAGATCATAGAATATAGATACAGTTACCTCAGAAGTTTTCAGTGAGGTTTTAAGGTACTGAACTCCATTTTCTAATGTGTTAGATGATTCCACATTGCTTGTTCCCACAAAATACCAGCTACTAAACTTTAAAACTACACTAAGACTTTGGGGATGCCCTGTATAAAACCCTTTATGAATGCTAGGCATTATTATTGTAAATATTCTAACAAAGTGAAAAAGACTTTAAAAAGGTGATAAGTTATTAAAACTTCAAACTATAGTAAGACTTTTGGTAGACCCTAAATAGAGCTGGAAAGGATTTTAGAGACCATCTAGTACAACCTGTATATTTTACATGTGAGGAAATTAAGCTAAGAGAAATTATATGACTTTATATCAATTAATAAATATTTATTGTCTACTATATGCCAGACACTATGCCAACTGTCAGGGATAGAAAAAGTGGCAAAAGACAGTCACTTTCATCAATGAACTCACAGTCTAATAAGAGAGACACATGCAAATAGATATATACAAAACAATCTATCTGCAGGGTAAGTAGAAAATAGTTAAGAGAGGGAAGGCACTAGAATTAAGAGAGGCTGGTGAAGGCTTCTTATAGAAGATGGACTTTTAGTTAGAACTTAAAGGAAGCAGGAAGGATAATAGAGAGGAGGAGGGGGAGCATTCCAGGCATGTGGGACAGCCAAAGAGAATTCCTGAATTCAAGAGATGGAGTGTCTTGGTCATGGGACAGCTAGGAGGCCCTGATATGATAGATTTTATGTTTATTGTCTATAAATAGTTAATTATATATTAAGTAAGTATATAGTAAGTAAGTATATATTAAGTAAGGGCAGCTAGGTGGCACAGTGGAAGTCAGGAAGACTCATTTTCCTAAATTCAAAACTGGCTTGATACTTACTAGTTGTGCTACCCTGGGCAAATCACTTAACCCTATTTGCCTCAGTTTCCTCATGTGTAAAAAATAAGCTGGAGAAGGAAATGGTAAACCACTTCAGTATTTTTGCCAAGAAAACCTGAAATGGAAGTTGGACATGACTGAAAATATCAATATATAGGAGTGCTTTAAAGCTTGCAAAACACTTTATATTTATTATATCATTTAATCTTTGAAATAATGAAGTGTTATTATTACCCCCATTTTATAGATGAGGAAATCATCTCAGAGAGATTATGAAAGTTGCCTAAGATCACACAAAGAGTAAGTAACAAAGCTGCAATTTAAATCTAGACACTCAGACCCCAAATTCAATAAATTTTTCTGTTGTATTATGTTTGTTCTCAAAAGAATAATGACTAGAAAGGATACATTATTAAAACAAAATATAAAGGGAGCATGAAGAGTGGACTGCAAGCTGAATTTGGGGTTAGAAAGATTTATATTCACATTCTGCTTTTTATACTATGTGACCATAAATAATGCTTTTATCTTCTCTTAAAAAAATAGTCCACAAAACCCCACATATATTTTATCAAAGATTTTTTTTCTTTCTTATATTACTGTGACTTTCCAAAGATCCTCTCCCCATCCCTGTCCTCTCAATGGACTTCCACTGTAACATTTAAGGACATTTAAGGTAAACATACACATTGGCCATGTCCTTCATAACTGCAGTTCATCACCTCTCTTCAAAGACAAGGGAAGCTTCTTCAACTAACAGTCCTAGAGTTCTGATGACTTTCATTATTGTTTTCCTTATACAACAATTAAATTAATTAAAGGTTAAAAATGGCAAGATTTTTGGTATAGCCTTTATTATTGTGATTATTGTGTAAATTGTTCTTCTGGTAGTAACCTGGCTTTTCATAAATCTCACATAAAGGATTTCTAATTTATTGGATGCATTCCTTTTTTTTAATATTAGGGGTCTCCCAGTGTAGCACTTGGCTGCCCATCTGTTTTCTCTCACTCACTACACAACTAGCCCACCACCTTGTTCAGTGACACATGTCCTTGATGATGCCTTTCATGTTATTTCTCATATGCCACTCATCACTGGTAATATGTTGCAGCCCGTCTTTCCTTTGCCCTTTGAATCACCTGTAATTTGATTCTTCTGAGATCATGGTACCTTTAATTCTCCACAATGTGTGTATATATATGCATATCAAATCACTGGGAAAACAGTGGTGTTAAAAAATCTGGATTTTTGTGGGAACAAGCAATGCAGGATCACTGATTATACTAGGTAGTTTAGCAAGTATGAACCAGTCTGCTGTTCTATCTGTTTTACTGAGACTTAGGCTCAGACAATTCTTACAACAGTACCTATTCAGTGTTCAATACCTATCATTTCTCTCTCTCTCTCTCTCTCTCTATTTCTCTCTCTCTCTTTCTCCCTCTTCCTCTCCTCCCCCTCTATCTCTTTTCTGTCTCTCCCTCTGTCTCTTCTGTCTCTCCCTCTGTCTCTCCTTTCCTCCCCCTCTCTGTTTTTGCCTTTCTCTGTCTCTCTGTCTCGGTCTCTCTCCCCGTTCTCTCTCTCTTTTTCTCTCTGTCTTCCCTCTCCTTCTTTCTCTCCTCCTCCTTTACTCTCCTCCTCTTATGCTCCTTCTCTCTCTCCATCCTATTTTTTGAAATAAAGCAAAACCTGTTTATTCAAGGTAATAGTGAGATAGAAATCAGAGAAAGTATACATAGGAGAATTAGACCAGACACTAAAGTGGAAGGATCTTTTTCATTGGGAATAAGATAACTAAATATCTATTTTTGAGAGTAGTCTCCTTATCTCTCCCAGGACAGAACTACATCAATGACTTTTACAACCCTTTTTCTATTGCTGATCAGCATGGAAACCTTTACCTGCTTTGTTTCTAGTCTGATCTAGATTGTCCTTCCCTAGGCAGCCAGATTCTCTTTCTCTTTCCTTACCCATACCCCCAAAATACAACCCCAGTGTTTACCATGCTGGTGTCAGATTTAGTGTGGACACCTGATCAAACCTTTAATCTCACTGCAATTCACAGCTCCTGAGATCAAGTGATCCAGCAGTCTCAGCCTCTCCAGAATCTGGGATTAAAGGCGTCTTCTGCTACACTTGTAGTATGACTTTCTCTAGTATGATTTTTAGCATATACACGAAAGAAACTTTTTTTGAGAAAAGTTCTTAAGCAGTATTGTGTTTTACTGAATTAAAATGCCTAACCTATACCCCCCCCCCATTCCCAACAAATGACAGACAAAGCAGGATCTTAAGTTTCTACACTTCTGTCAGCCATGTGACTGAAGATGTGGTTTCTTATAGAAAATCATGAGAAAAACATTAATTCCCCTCTCATGTTTCTATCAAAGATATGTTAAATGTAGTTATGAACTATTCTCACAGAGGTTTTATAGAGGTAGTAAAGTAGGCATAAAGTTGCTGATGTCTTTTCAGTGGCCTTTTTTGTTTTTCATTCAGTAAATTATAATTGAGAATACTAGTCAGGAAGACCAGTGTTCAAATCCTGCCTTATATATTTATTAACAATTTTTTGCTGCAATTTCCATCTTTAAAATGAGGATAACAACAGTATCTACCTTCCAGGGTTATTGTGACAATCAAATGCAATAATCTTTATATAATGTTTTGCAAACTTATAGTTTAGTATACTATTGTACATATTCAGTGCTTAAGATCTATAAGTCTCTTATTTTTTCCTCCCTCCCTCCCTCTTTCCTTTCTTTCCTTTCTTTCCTTCCTTTCTTTCCTTCCTTCCTTTCCTTCCT
>JAJPUD010001423.1:318658-432861 GCA_023553655.1 Myrmecobius fasciatus | reverse complement strand
TTCCTTCCTTCCTTCTTTTCTCTTTCTTTGTTTCTCTCTTATTCTCTCCTTTCCTCCCTCTCTCCCTCCTTTCCTTCCTTTCTCTTTCTTTGTCTACCTTTCTGTTTATCTTTCTATTTATTTATCTTTCCATCTTTCTATCTATCTATTTTTCTATCTCTTTCCACTTTTTTCCATACATCTTTCTATCTATCCATCTGCCATTCTATGACTGATGAAACTAGTCTTCAAGCTTAGCAAGGAAAGAGGAAGTCAGCCTTTGGAAGAGGGTCAGTGAACTTGTGTTGGCTATATTTAAGTCAAATTTTCACACTGACTGTTCTGTTCCTCTCATGGTAGGGACAGCTTTTTCTTTCTACTTAGTTTGAACATGTGGCCACAGTTTCTTTACACTCTGTTGTGCAAGTGCAGAGGGACACTAGCCACAAGCAGCCTCGCCATCTCATCTGGCGTCAGCCCCGGGCCCCCCTTTACCTGCCAGGCCTCCAGCTGCTGTGAGAGGTTCAGTTTTTGCTGAATGGCATCCAGGAGCTGGTTGTTCAAGGACATCATATCCATCTTACACTTGGCCAATTCCATCTCCACCGCGTTCTTCCTGAAACAGACAAACAAGGGCTCAATTAATTGAGAGGGCTGTGCTTGGACTCCAGACCCTTCCTCAGCCTTGAGGTCAGATTTGCTCTGCTATATATATATATTTGCTTTTTTGCTGAGCAATTGGGGTTAAGTGACTTGCCCAGGGTCACACAGCTAGGGAATTTGAGACCAGATTTGAACTCAGGTCCTTCTGACTTCAAGGCTGCTGCTCTATCCACTGCACCACCTAGCTGCCCCAACTCTGATATATTTTTATGCTTCAGTTCATAAATCAACTTTACAAATATGAGATGGGAGAGACAAAATTAGAAAAGGATCTGGGGATTTTAGTGGACTGCAAGTTCAAAGTAAACCAGCAGTATGCCCTGGCAGACAAGAAAGCTAATACAATGAATTTTTTTGACTGAACCTGTGATTTCATCAGTGAGTCAGCAAGGAGCTCTTCGAACATTTCTTTCTGGATGTAAATCAGCACCTTCTCTACAATTCAGTGTTTTTATTTTTCTTTGCATGTTTTTAAAGTTTAACAATCTTTTAATTTTTAATTAATTAGTGTTTAATAATGTTTAATAAATGATTGTTGATTGACTGGATGATTCCTTGTTGGGCATGTTATAGAGGGCATTCTTATAGGAGTATGGGTTGAATTAGATGGCTTCTGAGGGCTCTTCCAAATGGGAGATTGAGGGTGCTATGACAGCCAGCCATATGTCTAGGAGTGTCTCCTGGCTGGCTGTCCTATTCTCTCTCTGCCTCCTAAGGTCCCTTCTGTCCCTCCTTCTCTCCTCACTCCACAGACCATTGTGGTTATGAATAGCCCAGATCTGCCAATGAGAACTGGAGTGTGAGGGGGCCACCCCTCAGTGAGCTGCATCCTGTCCCATAGGCTACCACCAGCTGGCTGTTTCTAGCCTCTTCTTCCTAGCTCTGCCAGGAAGGGAGAGGAAGGCTGATGGTTGCTACGGTTACAAATCAGCATCAGCATCAGCTTACTAAATTATCCTGTATGAGAACAAACCTTTTACACCTCCCAGCGGCCTCAGCCAGTATCTCTGCCTCTCCTGACACTGAGGCTCTCTAAGGTCTCCTTGGCTCACTCTCCTTGGCCAGGGAAGAGAATCTGGGCACAGAGAGTAACAGGGGAAGAGCCACACAGTGGGCTGGGAGCTGACTGAGGGAGCCTCCTACATAGAGGCAGGGTCCTGCCCTCAAAGACCGGGGCTGCCATAAAATTGGGCTACCTGCCCCTGGAGCTCCTGCAGCCCATCTATCTACATGGAATCTGGAGGGCAGCCAGAGAAAAAGGAGGTTTCCAGACCTCCAGACCTTCCATACCAGAGAAAGGAGGTTTCAGGGACTGGAGCTGGGAGTAGGGCAAGGCAGAACAGGGTCCTCAGGGTAGAGAGACAGATTACAACCTTACTAACAAGGCACGGGTAACCAGGCAAAACTCAGATTATAAACAGGGCACAGACAGAGGGGCAGGTGGACAGAGTATAGTCTGACCAGGAGAACACAGTCTGATTGATGGGGACTAGGAGGACAGATGGTACAGTAAGAGTCAGGAGAACACAGGGAGGCAGGAAAGGGAACAGAATACAAGGCACAGAGAGACAGATCACCATCAACATACTTTCTGGGAAGAATCAGCTTGCAATTAGATTGTAAACTCTTTGAGGGCAGGGTTGGTCTTTTGCTTCTTTTTATATTTTTAGGATTTAGCACAGTGCCTGGCACATAGTAGGTGCTTACTAAATGATTATCTATTGACTGCCAAACTGAAAAATAGAGCTCTGACCATGTCATGCCTTCAAAAGCATTTCCTTCTATCTGAGGCTTTCCCCAATTTCCTCAGTTATGTCTCCTCTCCAAATCACCTTGTATCCTTTTCACATATGTCTACTTATGCTCATATTATCTCTCTTTACTAAACTCCTCAGGGACAGGTCTATTTCATGATTATTTTTATGTCCAGTGCTTATCACATAGTAAGTGTATAAGAAATCATTGTTGAGGGGCAGCTAGATGGTGCAGTGGATACAGCACCAGCCCTGGGGTCAGGAGAATCTGAATTCAAATCTGACTTCAGATACTTTGACACTTGTTAGTTGTGTGACCCTAAGCAAGTCACTTACCCCTACTGCCTCACCAAAAAAAAAATCATTGTTGTCTGATCAAGTGATTTTCTAAACTTATGACAAGCTTCCCATTTAAAACCATTTTGCAGGTGACCTGCATGTAGCCTTTCCTGGTATTCTTTCTAGCATCTTTCCTTCCAAAATTAACTTCCATCTGTTGTTGTTCGGTCATTTGAGTCAGGTCCAACCCTTCCTGACCCCATTTGAGGTTTTCTCGGCAAAAATACAGGAGTAGTTCTCCACTTCCATCTCCAACTCTTTTTTTACAGAGGAGGAAACTGAGGCACACAGAGCAAAGTGATTTGTCCAGGGTCATATAATTATTAAATATCTGAGGTTGAATTTGAACTCAGGGCTTCCTGACTCCAGGGCTGCTATTCTATACACTGCACCATCTAGCTGCCCCTACTTGTATTCATCTTGTGTATAAAATACAAGCTTTTTTGAAGGCAGGGATTGATTTTTGCCTTTTTGGGGGGTTTGTTTCCCCAGTATCTGGCACCTACTAATCAATGATTTTTGATGGATTCCTTTTAAAGGAGAAAATAATTTTCCCTCCCATCAATAAGGGGCATTTTAAATAAATTAATTCATCTGATTAAAATCAGTTCAGTTTCCACCTACTTCTCACCAACCCATCTCTTGATTAAAGTGGAGCTTGTGTCTAAGGACCAACTCAGAATGGCAGGAGAGGACGGGCATGGTGGGGGCGATAAAGCGGGGAAGCAGCTGCTTGCAGTGGATTCTTTTCCACTAATATGCCAATGGGATAACATCAATAATATTAACAATGACGCAATAACCAGCCTTTAAAGAGCACTCTCCCCTCCTCAAGTTCAATAGACATTAAAAAAGACAGGGAAGGCAGTGAGGTCCCAAAGATGACCAATACTATTGTGTCTTTCCTATATAGAACTTTAAGGGTGGCAAAGTGCCACACATATATTATCTTGCCTGATTTTCTCAATTTCTTTGGGAAGTAGGGGATATTAATGTTTACATTTCTTGGATAGTGCAGCTAGGTGGCGCCATAGTGAAGTATGGAGTCAAGAAGACTCGACTCCCTGAGTTCAAATCTGCCTTCAGACATCTGGGCACGTAGCTTAAACCTATTTGCCTCAGTTTCCTCATCTATAAAATGAGCTGGAGAAGGAAATGGCAAACCAGTCCAGTATCTTTGCCCAAAAAACTCCAAAAGGGCTCATGAAAAGTCGGACATGATTGAACAATGACTGAAATTTCATGGAGGGGGAAACTGAGGCTTGGAAGTTAAGTGACTTACATATCTAGTAAGGCAAGACTATCTGAGCCCCATGGCTCCACTTTTCCCTGGTAGGAAGATTGGGGCAAGTGGAGAGACTTATCCATAAATAGTGGAAGTGATTTGAGGGTAAAGATTGTCTGTCTTTTGTCATTGTGTCCTTTATTGCTCAACATAGTGCCTGGCACATAGTAAGTGCTTAATAAATGTTTTTTTGGGTTGTTGAATTGAGAAAATTTAGAGATTGGCATGTGGACTAATATTCTAGTCTTTTTCTGAATGGGGAAAAGACATTAAGATGTGTTCCTTACTTCAGTATTGAAAAGTAAGAGATAAAAGGTATATATGGGGGTTTGTGGGGGAGGAGGGGAGACAGGCTGATGGCCTAAATAATGTTATGGTACAGCCAGATGATACAGTGGAGACAGAATTAGACATGAAATGAGGAAGACCCAAGTTCAAATCCTGTCTCAGGTTTAGTTATACTTCTTTAAACAAGGTGGTTAACCTTTTATACCTCAGGCTCCTCATTTGTAAAACGGGGGTAATAAGAGCACCTACTTTATAAGGTTGTTGTGAGGATCAAATGAGATTAAAGCCTCCATCTCTTCATTTCCTACCAGATGAACTCTTTTGGACTGTCTCCAACATGATCTCACCAATGTTACTTTCCCTCCCTTTCTCCTCTCCCCTTCCAGCTTCCTTTTGTATATTGTTCTCCTGCCCCAATATATTGTAAGCTCCTTGAGGACATGGACTATGATTCTTTTTTGGTACTTTTATTGCCAGCACTTAACACAAAGCCTGACACATAGTAGGTGCTTAATGAATGTTTATTGATTGATTAATATTTGTAAAGCACTTTGCAAATCTTAAAGCCTATAACTGCTAGCTGTTGATGATGATGATGATTATTCTCAAGAGTTTTATTATAATAATGATATTAATAAGAATGTTATTAATGATAAGATAATAAGAAACCTAGAGGAAAGCTCCTAGCACTTGAGATAGGTTTTTTTTTTAATGCAGGATTTCTAGAAGGACACCAGACTGATGAAAGATCATGGGCATATGAACACAATTCAGCCATGGAAAGGACTTCAGTTAATGATAATGATAATAAGAAAACTAGAGGAAAGCTCCTAGCACTTGAGGTAGGTTTTTTATGGAGGATTTTTAGAAGGGCACCAGACTGATGAAAGATCATGGGCATATGAACACAATTCAGCCATGGAAAGGACTTCAGTTAATGATAATGATAATAAGAAACCTAGAGGAAAGCTGCTAGCACTTGAGGTAGGTTTTTTATGGAGGATTTCTAGAAGGGCACCAGGCTGATGAAGGATCATGGGCAGATGAACACAATTCAGCCACAGAAAGGACCCCAGAGAGCATCTAGCCCAGCCTCTTCATTGTACAGATGAGGGAAATGAGGTCGAGAGATGAGAAGTCACACAGGCGGCAAGAAGCAGAATCAATCACAATGACTATGAATCTAGTATCCCTTTTCACAAGGGATCCATCACGTCTCCTAGGTCTATGCTAGTCTTGTCTCTCCAATGGAATTATAAATGCTAAGGGAGTTCAACAACATCTATCTTTCTTTAGTTTCTCAGATTATAGAGCAGAGGGCTAAATTTTAAATAAACACTTTTGGAGATGGAATTATTCAAAAATTAGAGTTACAAAAATGGATTTACTCTTTGGCTATAGTTGCAATATTAATCCTATTCCCTGTGTGATTTTATTGACAAGAAGAAAGGATCTATCAATAGAAAAACAGTAGGTGACAAGTGAACAGAGTGCTGGGCCTGGAGTTAGGAAGATCTGAGTTCAAACGGGACCTTAAATACATACTAGCTGTTTGATACTGGGTAAACCATTTCACCTTGTTTCCCTCAGTTTCCTTAACTGTAAAGTGAGCTGGAGAAGGAAATAGCAAACTACTCCAATATCTTTGCCAAGAAAATCCCAAATGGGGTCATGAAGAGTTAGACAGGACTGAAAAATGATTGAACAACAACAAACTATTTCCAGAAACACTACTTTTTGCTGCAAAAACAAAAAGAAATAAAATCCCAACAAATAAAACCTGGAAACAAATGAAGAATCTTTCATTTAGAGAAGAACTGAACAAACTAGACCATGTGTTAAATGAAATAAATGTCATTCAGCCTCAAGATGAATGATGGATGTGAAGGATTCCAAGAAATGAGTTTCTTGTATGAAACAACTCAGAATGAAGAAAGCAGAGCCCAAAGGAGAATATAAATGTTGATGACAACAGTGTAGTTAGAGTCGACAATATTTGTCAACACAGGAACAAAGAATGAAAAAGTGAAATTGAATAGGAGAACAAGGCTGATGTGGACACTGCTCTGAAATGGGGAACAAGCATCTTTTGGAATGGAGTTAACAACAGGTAGACCACTAGAGGGTGCTATAGTGGATAGACTATCAGACCAGGAGTCAGGAAAACTTATTGTCCTGAGTTCAAATGTGACCTGACATTAGCTGTGTGACCTTGGGCAAGTCACTTCACTTTATTTGCCTCAGTTTCCTCATCTGTAAATAATCTGGATAAAGAAATAGCAATGTACTCCAATACCTTTGCAAAGAAAATCCCAAATAGTCACAAAGAGTTGGACATGATTAAAACAATTCAGCAACAAGTAACAACAGATAAACCAGTTACAGACACATGAACAATTATTTATAATCTTAGGGTTTTGGAGTCGTCAATTGCTTTCAACTAAAAGCATGTTTTTTAGTTTTTGTTTTTCTTTGTGTTTTTTTTTTTTTAATGCTCTTTCATGATTCATTGTAGTCAGCAAGACCTGGATTCAAGATCTACCTCAGACATACATACTGATTGTGTGGCCTTGGGCACACCTCAAACTCAATTAGAATACTAGACTAGAAAACCACACATTAATATCTGTCATGTTGTATTTTTGCTAATTTTGTTAAACATTTTCCAATTATATTTTAGTCAGATACACTTGGATGTTTTGAGGGGTACATGCACTCTGCGGCTGACACTTCTGCTCTAGGTGATTTTCTAAGACTGTAAGTTGCAGAGAAGATGTTGACTTGCATTGATAGAGAGAGACTGCTCCTCTGGAAGTTCTTTATATTAAGAATCTTTTTTAATTATTTAAATTAAATTAATTAAGAATCCCTTTCTTTGTGTTTTAATTCTTACATATGGCTGTAATTCCAATTGCTATGGAATTACATAATCTCAAAGATAAGGGGACCTCAGAAATCATGTCATTTTAGCCATTCTTAAATAAGAATTTATTTAATATTTAATTTATTCCTATTCCTGATGGGTAGAAATCCTGACTTTGCTAAACACTCCCAATGAAGAGAACCATTGGAGGTGGCCCAGCCCACCTGGGACCAGCTCTGATTCTTAGGAAGGATTTTCTTCACATCATTTGCAATGCTCAGTCACTGATCCTTGTTCTGTCTCTGGAGCCAAAGAGAACTACTTTAGTTCCTCTTTACTGAACATAGTGCCTGGCACATATAGGTGCTTAATAAATGCTTGTCAGTTGAGTGAGTATGACTGGCACATAGTAAGGACTTCATAAACACTTGTTAACTGATTGTTCTAACACAATGAGGGCACATAGTAGGTGCTTAATAGATGCTTATTACTTTACCTAGCACAATGACACATAGTGGTAACTTAAATGATTCTTCCTTTTCTCTTTCCTTTCTACACTACAGCCCTTCAAATACTTGAAGGCAGCTTTCACATATCTCCCCTGCCTCAATTTTCTAAGGTTGCCCCCTTCTCTTATGACATAAACTTAAATCCTTCACCATCTTGGTTGCCCTCAACATAGTAAGGGGATAATAATAATAATACCTAGAATCTTTATATTACTTTAAAGTTTGCCAAATGCTTTATAAATATCTCACTTTATACTGATAATAAGACTGGGAGATAGAGGCTATTCTTATTCCCATTTTACAAATGAAGAAACTGAGGCAGACAAAGGTTGAATGATTTGTTCAGGATGACATAGTGAAAATCTGGGTCTGGATTTGAACTCAGACCTTCCTGACTCCAGGCCCAGCCCTGTATCTAATGCACCACTAAGCTGGCATTTTTGTCTGAGTGTGGATTCTAGCCAGAAATTCATGTCCTTCATGATCTGGGAAAGAGGAGGAAGAAAAATCAGCAAAGGGCATGAAAGATACCTTAAAAATACCAGTTGACCCCTAGAGTATAAGACTTTCTAATTTTGTTTATAAGAAATAAAATCACTATTTTTTAAAGAATAGTGCTTGCAAAGAGTATCTATGAAGACCATACTTTGGATCTTCCTTGGGGCAAGAAGAGGAGGTTGGCTTCTCAAAGACTATGCTGACAGGTTCTATCAGGATGGAAAGGGAAAGGTGTTGAGTAGAGTCACAGTGGTTATAATACTGGATCTAGAGGTAGGAAGACCTGGATTCAGATGTCACTTCTGTCACTTCCTGATAGAGTGACCCTGGATGAGTCACTGAATTACTCTGAGCCTTCATTACCTTATCTATAAAATGGCGGGATGGATGACCTTGAAGATTTCTTCCAGCTTGAAATCTCTGTTTCCGTGCACACGGGTCTGATGATAGATGAGCTATTTATAGTCCAATGCTGCTCACTAGCTGTGAGACCATAGGCAAATCACAAGTTCTCTCTGTCTTATTTTTCGCAGCTGTGAAATGCAGCTGAATGGCCTTTGAAATCCATGCTAAATCTGGACTCCCATGTGTATACCGCTAGGTTCCATGTCTAGTCCAATGTCATTGGCTACCTCTGTGACCAAAGGTAAGCAGGGATTTTTCTTTTGTCTTTCTTTATAACCCCAGCACTTAGCACGAAGCCCTGGTACATAGGAAGTATCTGAATGTCTTTTGACTCGACTTGGCTTGAAGTCACATGACCATTGTGACTCAGTTTCTTCATTTGTAAAATAAGATTGCACTAGATGTCATCTAAATGCTCTTTTTAAATTAATTAAGACTATACTTATCCTAAAGAAGCTCTCAATCACATGGGAAAGGCAATATCTAAATAACCACAAACAAACAAGTTGCATACAGGAGAAAATGGGATTAATCACCAAATGGAAGGCAGTAGAACTTAGAGGAATAAGAAAAGACTTCTTCTAGAACAAAGCTTCTTATTAAACTTTTCCCACTCATGACCCTTTAATTGGTTGAGAAATTTTTATGTGGCTTTAGATATATAGGTATATAAAATAGGTATACAAATCAAACATTTACTTAGGATAAATCATAAATATAAATATATATATAAATACTAAATATAAATCATAAATCAAATTACAATAAATCATACTTTCGCATCCCCCACATTCAGTTACCCTGTATGGGGTTACAATCCACAGTGTGAGAAGCTTTGCTATAAATGTGCTGATTCAAGTCAGTGTCAATAGAATTGGGATGGAAAATGCCATCAGTATCCAGAGAAAGAACTGTGGAGATCGTGGATTGAAGCCTAGTATTTTCACCTTTGTTTCATTGTTTGTTTTTTCTTTCTCGTGATTTTTTCCCTTTTGGTCTGATTTTTCTTGCATATCATGACAAATATAGAAATATGTTTAAAAGGATTGTTCATGTTTAAACTACATCAGAACCTGGCTGTCTTGGGAAGGGGGAAGTAAGGAAAGGAAGAAGGAAAAAAATGGAGGGCAAAGTCTTACAAAAATGAATGTTGAAAACTATCTTGACATGTATTTGGAAAAATAAAATACTATTGAGAAAAAACAAGAGAAGTTTTGCTGAAGAAGAAGGGGTTTTAGCTGAAACTTGTATCTTATACACAGTGCCTGGCACATAGTAGGTACTTAAATAATGTTTACTGATGGGATTGGAGATGAAGAAAGAGAGTCTTCAGGTAGGGAAAATGCCTGGAGTGAAGAACTAGAATTTCTTATTTGTGGAATAACAAGGAGACTGGACTGTTACTGGACAGGAGATTTCTTGGAGGGGTGTATTGTGTAGAAAGACTGGAAAGGTGGGTGTGGGGTAGTGCTAGGTTATAAAGGACTTGGAACAATTGAGATTTTATATTTGTCCTGGAGGTGATAGGGAGCCACTGGAGATGTGTGTGTGTGTGTGTGTGTGTGTGTGTGTGTGTGTGTGTGTGTGTGAGTGTGTGTGTACTGACATGGCCAGATCTGTATTTTAGGAAGATCACTTTGGCTCTAAATCTGTAGTTTCTCCAGCTTATCATTATACTTTATTTTTTCCCCTGAGGCAATTGGGATTAAGTGACTTGCCCAAGGTCACACAGCTAGGAAGTGTTAAGTGTCTGAGACCAGATTTGAACTCAGGTCCTCCTGACTTCAGGGCTGATGCTCTATCCACTTTACCAAATAGCTGCCCTGTCATTATACTTTCTAAAATTACTTAGAACTGAACCCAATATTCCTGATGTGGAGTGACTGGGGTAGAGGTCACCAGAACTCTCAGCTCCCCTATGTCTCCTAATGCTGCCTAAAAATGCATTCATTTGCTTTGGAACACAATTAGTGGAAATCAAAATAAAACTTGGGCTCCAAAATATCCGTGCAAAGGGGATGCAGGTCCGTGAGACCATCTTACTTTGCAATGGCCTCATCGCGGTCCCTGATGGCTTTGAGAAGCTGCTCCTTGGCTTCTTTCTCCTCGGATGTCACTCGAAGGCGATCCCTCTCTTCCTTGAGTGCTGTCATCTCTACGCTCAGCATCGTCACCTGGTAGAGATCAGACCAAGGAAGAAGCCAGTGAGACCTATTCCACAGCTCTGCTTCAAGAGGAAATAATGATGGTAATAATGGGAAAGAAATATAGCACCTACTATGTGCCAGGCCCTGTGCTAAAACTCCCCCCCCCTTTTTTTGACCAATATCTCATTTGATTCTCTCAACAACCTTGGGGGGGGTAGGTACTGTTAACTATTCTCATTTTATATTTGAGGAAACTGAGGCAAAAAGAAGGCAAGTAAGTTGCCCAGAATCACACAGTCATTAAGTAGTCTGAGGCCAAACCTGAACTCAGATCTTCTGGATCCTAAGCCCAGCAACACTATCTAGCTGCCCAACAACAACCACAAACATTATTATATATGGTGTATATAATATAGGTGATATAGTAGATAGAACACAGGAAAGCCTGTGTTCAAGTTGAGCCAGAGACACTCACTAACTGTGTGACCTAACCTCTGTCAGCCTAATTTTCCTCATTACTAAAATATAATACTAATAGCAGTTACCAAATGAGGTGAATGTGTATAGAATCAAATGTTAACTAATATTAATTTAATACTTTGAAGTTTACAAAGCACTTTAAATACATGATCACATTGATCCTCAAAATAAAACTGTGAGATAAATGCCTCAATTTACAGATAAAGAAACTGAGGCACATAAAGGTGAAGTGACTTCCCCACACAATCAGGATATATGGCAGAACTTGGGGCTTTCTTATTTCTTATTAATCTGCCTATTTCATACCATCTGTGGTTGCCTCGAGGAGGGGGAAGGGGCACACCTGAGGCTGGCAAGATTCTGGGATTGCAGATTTATAGCTTTGGGAGGTATCAGAAGCCACCTAATTACATTCCCCCCTCCATCCATTTTAGAGGTGATGGAACCGAAGCAGAGGGACACTAAGTGACTGATTCAACAGCCTACCTGGAGTGAGTATGAGAGGAGGGATTGCTGACCCTAGAACGTTAGACTCCTTTGGCAAGTGAGAAAAGGGAGAGGAAAAGGGAAGGTAAAAGAGGAAGAGAGAGAAGGAGGGGGAGATAGAAATAGAGAAAGGGAGAAAGAGAAAGGAAGAGAAACAAGGAAGAGAGAGACAGAGACAGAGAAAAAAGAGTCAGAGAGACAGACACACAGACACATACAGAGACACATAGGGGGATACAAAGAGGAGGGGAGGGAGAAAGAGGGAGAGGCAGAGAGAGAGAGAGAGAGAGAGAGAGAGAGAGAGAGAGAGAGAAAGAGAGAGAGAAATCCTATAGTGACTTTGAGATCAGTGGCTAAAATATATTTATTCCTCCCCTCAGCAGACTAAGGGGCCTGGGAAGAGGGATAATTCATATTTCTCTTAAATCTTAAAGTTTACAATTTCTTTACAGCATCCCAGTGAGTTGTGTAGGCGTTCTCTCCATTTAACAGGTAAGGAAATTGAGGCTCTTTGGAGTTAAGACTTCCCTTAATCACACAGCTGGCAAATGTCAGAAGCCAGGTCTTAGCTGACTTACAATGCAATATCTTTTCACTAAGCTTTGCACCTTTTCAGACCCTATTGCTCACTTTCAGTATAATCCTAAGTAATTCCTATATATTGCTCTGAGTCTTACTTTCTTTACCTTCCTTCCTTCTTTCCTTTCCTTTCTTCCTTACTTTCCTTTCTTCCTTCCTTCTTTCCTTTCCTTCCTTCCTTTCTTCTTTTCATCTTTCAAAATACATGCAAACACAGCCCCCCAACATCCACTCCCACAAAACCCTATACTCACATCCTTCTTCCTCCCTCTCCCCTCCCCCAGAGAACAAGCAATCCAATATAGGTTAAACATGGGTCTCACTTTTCTTGTCTTTAACTCTGTGGACTACATACCTTTAAAGTCCCTCCATCTCTGACCCTAAGACACAACATTCAGAGTGGTTGGAAAAAAACTTGGGATCAAAGCCTGCTTCAGATACAAGTCAAGCCCCTCCCCCAAGTCTATTCACCTTTTAGGGAGTCAGGCTTAATGTCTTCTATGACACCTTTCAGCTCTAAACTTACTTTCCTATTTTAAACTTCAGCACCTGCATAGTGGACAGCTCTAAACTTGAGATCAGAAAGACTTTGGGTTCAAATCTCACCTCTAACATTTACTAGCTGTATGATCATGGACAGATCATTTAAACTAAAATGATCCTCAGTTTTCCTACTAGTAAAATGGGGATAATAATAATAATAATAATAATAATAATAATAATAATATCTGTAGTCCTTATCTTCCAGGGTTGTTGTGATGCTCCAATGACAGAAGGAGAGGCAGTCATGAATAATACATACCCATAGGTAGAATGGTAGAGCGTTGATCTGGAATTTGGGAAAATCTAGATTCAAATTCCTTCTCTACACTTACTAGCTGTTTCTCCTACACAAGTGACAACTCCTTGTTTGTCTGTTTCCTTATCTGAAATGAGTATAATAGTAGCACCTACTTTACAGGGATGTTATGAGGATCAAATGAGATAATACACATAAGGTTCTTGTAAACCTTAAAATGTCATTTACTATTATTGCCCCTGTTGAAATTGCAGGCTTTCCTATTTCTCTTTTAACTTTCACACAGTAGTACTATGCATTAATGACAGTATGATTTGCACATTGCAGTATCACACTGACCACATTACCACAATGTGGTTAATAAATGTTTTTTGAATAACAATTGACATTTCTATAACTCTAAAGTGATGCACTTCAAAAGAATTTAAAAATACATTTTTCATTTCTTCTATTTTTTGATGTGTTCCTTCTTCTTCCCCTTTCCCAGGGAATCATAATTTATAATAAAAGAGAGAAAATAAATTTAACCAAACCATATAACCAAAAATATGACATGATGTAAATTCTTTTTGGCATTGACTTTTGTGGGGGAATATGTCTAGTGGTGAAATCACTGGAGCAAACTTTACGAGAATTTTAGTCACTTTCTTATAATAATTTCAATTTTCTTTCCAGAATAGATCAATTGATAGTTCCACCAACAATGTATTAGTGTACTTAACTTTTTGGAACTCCTCCAAAACTGACTATTGCCATCTTTTATACTTTACATATATTATTTGAATCTTACAACAACTTTGTAAGTTTGGTCACTTATGGATATTTCTCTCTCTCTCTCTCTTTTTTTTTTTTTTACTTTTTGCTGAGGCAATTGAGGTTAAGTGACTTGCCCAGGGTCACACAGCTAGGGAATATTAAGTGTCTGAGACCAGATTTGAACTCAGGTCTTCCTGACTTCAGGGCTGGTGCTCTATCCACTGTGCCACCTAGCTGCCCCACTTATGGATATTTCTCTCCCTTCCCTCTATTTACAGATAAGGAGAATGAGGCTTAGATAAAATAGCAGAGATGGGATTTCATCTGCAAACTTACTGACTCTCAGTTTACTACTTATAGGCCTTATAGGTATGATCAATGTTAAGATAGAAGGGTCTGACCTCATTTTTTGTCTTGTATTCAAGAAGAACTAGAGTCAAATCTCAACTGGGACACTTAGCTGTATTACTTTGGCAAGTAAGTTCACCTCTCTGAGTTTCTTCATGTGTAAAATGGGAAAAATCAAAGCACTCATAAAATTGTTCTGAGTCTTCAAAGAGAAAATATATGTAAAAGTGCTTTAAAAACCCTGGAGTGCTATGAAGAAGTCAGCTATAATATTAATCATTCTGCTATTATTATTAGTTAGATGGAACTAAAATGATGGAGAAGCAGGAAGAAGTAACAGCAAGCTCTATCTTATGATACCTCCAAACGGATGTAACTAGGACTAAGTCCTCATCAAGAAATCCTAGATAAAAATCACGGTGACTCATTTTTTTCTTTCCAGTCAAATTGGCTGCAGAAAAGTCTGTGGACAAAGTCTAGACATAAATAGCCATGAAAAATATTCTAGGCCAGGGAAAGGTTATGTGTGTACCTAAGGCAGGAAGAGATCCCAAATCAAGTATAGAGAGACTTGATCTTGTGTGGGAAGTAAGAACAGATGAAAACTGCCAAGTTTTTCACTCACTACCCAGTTCTAGGTCATAGATCCAGGGCTGACTGAGGAGGGACCTGGGCCTAGGCATGATGTGATGTTCCAGGGTGAGAAGCAATGAGAGCCCTAGGTTATCTATTGAATAAAGAACAAGTTGAGGAGAAAGCTGGTATGTGGTTGAATCCTCGGAGCAGAGAGGGCTCTTCTGGCCCAAGTCTGTTATTATGGTGAAAGGAAAATTCAAGAAATAAATTCAGAAGAGAAGAATGACTCTAAAACATCGATGAACATAGCCTCAAGATAAAACACAGTTTAAACACAAATCCAACTAATCTCTAAAAGAGATTTTTTAAAAGGGTTAAAATGTCTTTTATAAATTAAATTGAGAGCAGTAGAGGAAAAAATTGGTAAAGAAATTAATATCAATGATCCTTCCTGATGTTCTGCTGGGTACATAACAATGTTCTCTTTTGTTTTGTTTCATTTTGTTTTGAATTCCCTTTCTGTTTTTCTCTCTTTTACTCTTTCTTTAAATAAAATACATTTGAAAATACAAAAATAAAATAAAATTGGAAACTTAAAAAAAAGAGAAAACGCAACCTGCAATCGTCAGTGGTAATTGAGGTAGATTCATTTCAGCTGAATTTTTAAAAATTTTATTTTAAAATGAATTATATAAACTGAAGTAAATTCTTAATTTTATTTAAAAAAATAAAAAATTACATGAATGGAAAGGGAATTAATAGCTTGCCACAGAAGGTTCAAGTCCTTGCTTAACCAACAAAGTCTTTGAATATTAGAATGGACAAAATAGAAGATAATGACTCCATGAAACAATAAGAAATATTAAAACAGTCAAAGCAGTGAAAAAATAGGTGAAACTATAAGGAGACTGGCCTTGAAAACAGATTAAAAAGGAACAACTTGTTAAGAATTATTTGATTACATTAAATCTTTGACTAAGAAAAGGGACAGGTTTCAAGAAATATTTCAAATTTCAAGAAATCAGAAATGAAAACTGCCTAAATATCTTAGAACCAAAAGGCAAAGTGAAAATGAAATCCACCAGACAGCTCCTGAAAGAAACCTCAAAATTAAAATTCTAAAGAACATTGTGGCTAAAATCTAAAGTTCTTAGATCAAATAAATAGATAAATAAATGCTGCAAGTAGCTAGAAAGAATTCAAGTATTGAAGAGCCACAGAATGAATCACAGATGACTTAGCAGCCTCTACTATAAAGGAGCAGAGAGCTTGGAATACAATATTCCAGGGTGTGTGTGTATGTGTATGTGTATCACAGGATATATAGCCTTACAACCAAATCCAGCAAAACTGATTATAATCTTACAGGGGAAATTTAATGAAATAAAGGTTCCAAACATTCCTGATGAAAAGACCAGAGTTGCATTGAAACTGTAAAGTGCAAACACAGGAGTTAGCCATACATATGTTGTTGATGATGAGTTGTTTTTCAGTCATGACCACTCTTCATGACCCTATTTGGGGTTTTCTTGGCAAAGATACTAGAGTGGTTTGCCATTTCCTTCTCTAGCTCATTTTACAGATGAAGAACTGAAACAGACTGGGTCAAGTGATTTGCTCAGGGTCACACAACTAATAAGTGTCTGGGGCTAGATTTGAACTTATGAAGATGAGACTTCCTGAACTCCAGGCCCAACCTCCTATCCACTGTGTCATTTAGCTGCTCATTCAAGTGTCTACAATGTGCTAGTCATTGTGCTAAATAATGTTGGGGATACAAAGAAAAGCAAATTACAACCCTTGCATTGAGAAATATAAGAAGGTAAACATGAATGAATAGTGAAAAAGAACTAAATGAGGATAAACTGTTTACATTCTAATTGGAGAGATGCTAGTGTGTCTCCTTTGACCCCTATTACAATCAGTTATCATAGAGAAACTCCTGATGGTAACAGAGGATATAATTAGACAGTAGCTCTGTTCTAGCTTGATGATATTAAAAGAAGACAGGAAGGGAGGAAAAGAAGACTTTACTGTGGGGTGGGAGAAAGATGGGCAAAAGTATCTCACATAATCAGGGTGCAAAAATAGAAGTCTATACAAACAAGGAGGAAGATGTGGGGGAGTGGGTCACACTTAAACCTCACTCTCCTCTAAGCTGGTCAAAAAAGGGAATAAATAATAACACACAGTTGGGTACAGAAATGCATTTTGCTAAACAGGAAAAAAGTAAGAAAAGGGTTGAAGAAGGAAGGGAAAATATCAGGGAGGGTAGATTAGGAGATATAGTTTTAAGAAAAACAAATTCTGAGTAAGGATGTACAAAAACATTTCTAGCTCTCCCCTTTTTCCTGTGGCAAAAAATAGAAATGAGGAGGTTCACATCAACTGGATAATGGGAATAAAAAAGGGAATAGTACTGTATTGTAAGAAATGATAAAGGATTTGGTTTCAGAGAAACATAAAAAGACTTTTATGATTTGACGCAGTGAAGTGAGCAGAACTTTGTACACAATAACAGCAACACTGTATGATGATCAACTGTGGACTTGATTCTTCTCAACAATGTGGTGATTCAAGACAATTCCAATAGACTTGGAAAATGCCATCTTCATTCAGAGAGAAAACTATGGAAACTGAATGTTTTCACCTTTTTTTGTTTGCTTTTTCTTTCTCATGTTTTTTCCCCTTTTGCTCTGATTTTTCTTGTATAATATGACAAATATTGAAATGTGTTTAAAAATATTGTACATGTTAAACTATATCAGATTGTTTTCTGTCTTGGGGAAAGGGGATGTACAGAAAGGAGGGAGAAAAATTTGGAACACAAAGTCTTGAAAAAATAATTGTTGAAAACTACTTTTACATGTATTTGGAAAAATAAAATATTACTGAGAAAAAATAAAAAAAGAAATTGAGGGAGAGAATTTGGAACTCAATTTTTTTTTAAAAATGGATGTTAAAACTTTATATGTAATTGAGAAAACAAGTGAAAAATTTGTTATAGGATAAAAATAGAATTCTGAAAAAATGATAAAGGAGTTGGGTTTAGAGAAATTCAGGAAGACATCTAATCTGATGCAGAGTGAAGTGAGTGAGCAGAACAAACATTTATACAATGACAACAATATTTTGAAGATAAATTAACTGTGAAAGATTTAGGAACTCTGATTAGCACAGTAATCAACTACATTTCCAGAGAACCAAAGATGAAACATGCTATCCACCATCTCCTGAAAGTAAGGTGAAAGACTCAGAGTATGGAATGAGCCATATTTTTTGTTTTGCTTGACTATATATATTTATAACCAGGGTTTTTGCTCTTTTTTCTCATTTTTCAGGGGAGAGATAGGAATGAGATAAGGGAGATTTTTGCTGACTAAAAATTTTTAATTTAAAAAAAAAGAAACGTTAGTGGGTGATAACTTAAAAGATAAATCTTTTTTTCCTCAATAGTATTTTATTTTTCCAAATACACGTAAAGATAATTTTCATTTTTGTAAGACTTTGTGTTCCAAATTTTTCTCCCTCCCTCCCATATTTTCTCCTTCCCCAAGAGAGCAAGCAATCTGAGACAAGTTAAACATGTGCAATCCTTTTTTTTTTTTTGCTTTTTGCTGAGGCAATTGAGGTTAAGTGACTTGCCCAGGGTCATACAGCTAGGGAATGTTAAGTGTCTGAGATCAGTTTTGAACTCAGGTCCTCCTGACTTCAGGGCTGGTGCTCTATCCACTGCACCACCTAGCTGCCCCATGTGTAATCCTTTTAAATATATTTCCATATTTGTCATGTTTAACAGATAAATCTTAAGCAGCTTCCTGTTCATATACATTAAGTGACTTGCACAAGGTAACACAACTACTTGGTATCAGATGTAGGATTTGAAATGGGTCTCAAATTACAAACCCAGCACTCTAATTCCCTACAACATTTTGCCTCTAAATAAAACACGCATATGTATAATGAATTGGTTTACAATATATAGAATATAGTTTTTTTTTTTAAACGAAGATAGTGATTAATTGGCTTTATAATCACTTTACAATAAATAATGTATTGAGCTCTGGGTTTTTGACAAGCAGAATAGTGTATTCAAAAGAATCCTGGACCTGGGTATAGGGGATTGGGGTTCAAATTCAGCTCTAACATTTATTGGTTGTGTGACTATGGCCAAGTCACTTAACTTTTCTGATACTCAGTTATTGTGGTTGAATCATTTCTATTGTATCCAAGTCTTCATGATCACATGTGGGGTTTTCTTGGGAAAAACATGGTTTGCCATTTCCTTCTCCAGCTCACTTTGCAGATGAAGCAAATAGGGTTAACTGGTAAGTTTCTGAGGCCATATTTGAACTCAAGAAAATAAGTCTTCCTTACTTCAGGCCCAGGACTTTATCCACTGTGCCATCTGGCTGCCCTGAGGCTGCTTTCCCATCTGTTAAATGGGAATCAAGATAATCACACTACCTATCTGACCTTCAAAAATTCTCTTATTTTCAGAATCAAATACAAAATCTTCTATTTGTCCTTGCTAAATGGTTTTTTCATCCTTTCTAACTTGATTCCTTCCTACTTTTTTCATTCCTATAGCTACTTATACTTTCCCTCCATCTGCATGTACTCCCACAATTTGCTGTTCCATACAGTTAACATTCAGCAATTTTTACTGATTTTTCCCCACCCCTACAACTCTTTGTGACCTCATTTGGCATTTTCTTGGCACATATACTACAGTGGTTTGCCATTTCCTTCTCCGGCTCGTTTTACAGAGGAGGAAACTGATGCAAACAGAGTGAAGTGACTTGTCCAGTGCCACACAGCTAGTAAGTGTCTGAGGTTGGATTTGAACTCACATCTAGAAAAGGGAAACCACTTACCCAGGGTCATACTGCTGCTAAGTTGACAGGACTTGGACTCTAACACAGGTCTTTGGACTTAAAATTGAAAGGTCTTTCTCTTACTGTGGAGGATCACAGGATTCAGAGTTAGAAAGGACATTAATCATTCCTTTTTACGGAGGAGGAAACTGAGGACTTCTGACTTTTAATGCTTTATTTAAGGTCATATAGTTAGTAGGTGCTTGATAGAGGATTTAGATATAAATTTAGATTTATTTTGAAGTAGTTAGGATGAACAGCCTGAAGCTTATTCACTGAGAGCTCAAGTCAATGCTACCCAATGGTCGTTCATCACAGGTATAATGAGCATGCTATGATAATAATAATTTTATATGATAGATTATATATCATATAATTATTAATCAAATTAATAAATAATAATTTACATCCTTATTGCATTCTAAGATTTACAAAGTGTTTTACATATATGGAATATATGATGCTCACATACAATAGGTACTATTATGATTTCTTTTTTTTACATATGAAGAAACTGAGTCTGAGAGAAGTAGAATGATTTGTTCAGTCACATTAGAAAAGACCTGAGGTAGGATTCAACTTTAAGTCTCTCTGACTTCAAGTCTAGCTCTCTGTTCACTGTGCTATCTAGATGCCTATAAGATATTAATTTAAAAAGTAACTCTACAGAATTTTAGTAATATCCAAAGACATGCTAAATTACTCATGGGGTGGTAGAGGAAGATTAGGGAGCCATAACTTTGAAGGGCCTTATTACTGATTTGTGACCTTCTGCAAATCACTTCACTCCTCTGTTGCCTCAAGTTTCCTTATCTGCAAAATGTGGGTTATACCTTTCCTGATTTCCTCATATATCTTAGCTTAAAAAGGGTCAAGGTCTCCCACTGCATCCTGGACTATCTCCAGTCATCCTGATCTCTATCTGGCCACTGGACCCAGATGGTTGTGAAGGAGAAAGGGAGGCAGGTGACCTTGCATCTCCCTCCCTCAAATCTAACTTGCTGTCATGGTCTTTTTTGAGAATGAAGGACAAGCAATTACTGTAAAGCTCTGTTCTTGCCTTTCATTGGGTCTCCAGTATCCAGCTTGTTGCCTGGCACAAACTATATATCTAAGATGTCACTCTCCATACAGTGGGAAAATGATTTTCCCAAAGTATAACTCTGACTCTGTCACTCCTTTGCTCAAGAAATTTCATTGGCTCCTTATTGCCTCTAGAAGCAAACAGAAACTTCTCTTTATAGTCTTTTACAACTGGGCTCCAACCTGCTTCTCTAATATTATTATACATCATGTCCCTTCTCACACATTCTACAAGCTGACTCAGCTGGTCTTTTTACTGCTGATCAAATGAGACAACGTAGGATCAATTATAGGTCTAAAGATGAAAGGGACTTCAGAGGCCATTCAATCCAACCTCTTCTTTTTACCGACGAGGTAAAAGTCACCCAGAAAGTGAATGAGGTAGGATTCGAACCTGGGTCTTTGGCTCCAGAGTTGGTGCTTTTTCTACTACACCCCACTGCCTCCCATGAGAAGAGCTTGCAAACCTTAAACCTATATATGTGGTACTTCCTAATACCCAGGCACTAATGTCTACCCTCCCCTCACCCAAATCTGACTCTTCATGATCTCATCTGGGATTTTCTTGGAGGAGAAAGTAGAGAGGTTTCCCATTTTCTTCTCATTTTACAGATGAGGAAACTGAGGCACAGAGAGGTTAAATATTTATTCAGCTAGAAAGAGCACTGTGACATAGATGGGGCATAGAATTCAGAGACAGGAAGATCAGAGCTGGGCAACTTATTAAATCTCTCTGAACCTTGTTTCTTTTTCTGAAAAAAATGAGGGTAATGGACTAGGTGGCTTATTAGCTCTAGATCCATATGCCTCTGAACTCCCTTCAGTTCTAAACCTGTGAGCCTCGGATACTCTGCCTTCAATGAGATTTGAGCCCACTTAGATTTTCCCAATTCTAGGTCCAGTGCTCTAACCACTAAACTCCACTGCCCCTCTAAACCAGTTCTGTGGATGGAGGTCCTTAAAAGTCTGCCCGTATCGTGGCTCCCCACTGTGTTTCTGCAATTCAATAAGAAGGACCCCCTCAGTGAACCTCCTCTGTTGATATATCGAGATGCTCCAGAGCCAGTGTATTTTTTCATGAGCTGACAGGCAGAAAGCACCAGGCTCTGCTCTTAAACTGAGTCTCAGAATGTTAATTAGGCTTCTAAATCAGTGAAAAACTTTCCACGACCAGTAAATGGATCCCATCTCCTCCATTTTGTCCCGGCAGGTTGGAAGATTTAGCTCCAACTAAATCTGGGTGGCCAGAAGTCAGCAGGTAGGAGAGAAGACCTAGAATGTTTCCACCTATTTCTTTTGCCTCCAGGGTTTCAGGGTCCTACATCCAGAGCTGGAGGGTCATCCTTACTGGTCATCCAGTCCAACCTCCTCATTTTACTGCTGGGGAAACTGAGGCTCAGGAAGGTCAGAGACTATCTAGTGCAGCCCCCTCATCTTAGAGAACATAGCATATCACAGAGAGCTAGAAAAGAACTCATCTAATTCAACCCTTTCATTGTACTGATGGGGAAACTGAGGCCATAGACTTGTCCTGGATCACTCAGCTGGTAAACATCTGAGGCGCCACCTGCCTATACCCATGGAAACATGGCACTAATCAAGCCTTTGCCCAGCCTGCCCTGCTGACTCAGTCTGTTCTATTGCTGGTATTTCATGACTTCAAAATAAATTGTGATGAATAACAGTTTTAAAAAAAGAATTAGTGGCCCCAATTCCAGCACTTTATTTGTTCTCCAGTCTCTCCCAATAATCTCATCTCACAGAGGAGGAAACGGAGGCCCAGAGAAATGAAATTAGGTCACTCAGAGACTATGGCTGAGCTGAAATCGGAACCAAAGTCCTTGGACTCCAAATCCAGCCTACTTTTCATTGTGCCATACTTGGGTCTGGAAAGCACTTTCTATCACATTAAAGAGCTGAGCCTCAAGGGCCTAATTGCTCCCTACGCCACCGCCAAAATGCAATTTAGCAACTGAGTCATCCAGGACAAGTCACACCTTTCTGGGTCTCAGTTTCCTTATCAGTAAAATGTGGACCATGTGACTTCTGATGGCCTTTGAGGTAGGTCCTGAGGCTGAAATGGGACAGCTCATCTGACAGCAGGGAGGGCCCCCAAGGTCACTACCTCAAAACTGTTCATGGGGAAGCCACCCTTGGAGCTGGGAGAGGAGCACCCAGCACTACAGGTGCAGCCTTCCTCATCTGATGCTCTGAGGCAAAGCCCGGGTCTCCATGTCTAAGTTGTGAAGTAGTTGCCATAACCAAAGAGGGCCATTCTGTATACCATCTTGGTCTTGGTGCAATGGGCCTATAGCCAGGAGAGTCTTGGGTCAGGTAATTTTTTTTCTCTTTAGATTTCTCTCCTGATTGAACCTTTAAAAATAAATTTATTTTGGTGGCCCAGTGGATAGAGCACCATCCCTGAAGTCAGGAGGACCTGAGTTCAAATCTGCTCTCAGACACTTAACATTCCCTAGCTGTGTGACCCTGGGCAAGTCACTTAACCCCAATTGCCTCAGCAAAAAGCAAAAAAAAAAAATTATTTTCTCTAGTTATCCGTAAAACAATTTTTTTAATATTTGTTTTTAAAACTTTGAGTTCCCTTTCATTTTACTGATGGGGAAACTGAAGCCACAGAGGTGTAACTTGTCTTAGATCACTCAGCTGAGAAGTGTTTGAGGTACCATTGGCCATATCCATGGAAACTTGGTTCTAATTAAGTCTTTGAGAGGACCCATGTGAACTTATACAAAACATTTCCATAAACGTCACATTGCAAAAGAAAACATAAATCACCCTTGTAAAAAAAATTTTAAAGAAATTTGATACCTGTTTGGTTTGAACTTAATTCTGAATTTCAGAATTCAGAATCAAAATTCTGACTTCTGAATAAATATTTTCCTACTATTTTGTAATGTGGAAAAAAGAAATATGATAAATATATTTCAATATAATTGGTGTCCTGGGGCAGCTAGGTGGCACAGTGGATAGAGCACCAGCCCTGAAGTCAGGAGGAGCTGAGTTCAAATCTGGTCTCAGACACTTTCCCTTAGCTATGTGACCCTGGGCAAGTCACTTAACCCTAACTGCGTCAGCAAAAAAAAAAAAAAATGTAATTGGTGTCCTTTGTAATCTTTGTATTTTAAAAAAGGAACTTTGTTCTGTCAATTTGCAAAGTATATAGACTTTCATTTTCAGTTTTTAGAACTGAGGAGTTCCATCTCCTGAGAAGGGGCCCCTAGGTTTTGCCAGGTTGTCCATATCAGAAAAAATAAAAATAAAAATGTTAAGAAGGCTTGCTTGTGACTTGCTGTGGCCATGGGTAAATCGAGTTCCCTTCTCTAAGCCTGGTTTCCTCCTCTGTCAGGTGGGTGCCCTTTATGGATCTTATTCATTTTTTTTGATCTTATTCATTTTTTAATAGAGCTTTTTCTTTTCAAAACATATGCATGGATAATTTGACTACATTGTGCTTCAGATTTTCTCCTCCTTCCTGTTATGTTGTGCTATAGTATTCATTTTGAAACCCCTTTCTTGAATAGATTAGAAGTTCCTTGAGGGCAGGGACTGTTTGGTTTTTGCCTTTGTATACCAGGCATATAGTAGCACTTGTGCTAGTGAACTTAAGGAGAAGGTTAATTTTAATGGCATCAATAAGTCTTGGCAGCCCCCCAAAAAATGAGTATGGGAGGTAGATGCTATTATTATCCCCATTTTCCAGATGAGGAAACTGAGGCAAACAGGATTAGGTGACTTGCCCAGGGTCACACAGCTAGCGTCTGGAGCCAGATTTGAACTCAGAGAGATGAATCTTGACTTTAGGGCTGGCATTGGATGCACTATGGCTCCTTCCAGCTGCCCTGACAACACTAATTATATCGCATTAAGGTTTGAAAGCGTTTCATAAATGTTTTCTCATTTGATCCTTATAACTACCTTGAGAAAGAGGAGCTCCATTTTACAGATGAACAGACTGAGAGGGGCTGAATAACCTGCCCAGGGTTACTCAGTAGTGAGTGTCTGAAGCCAGACTCCACTGCGCCACCTAGCGCCATAGAGGAAACTACAAGCTAGTGCAGAGTCAGGGGCTGGCCACTGTAACGCCCGCTAAGGCCGGCAGGGGTGTGTGTGTGTGTATTTTATAAGAGGGCCGCTAGAGGGCGCCCTGCTTTGAAGGAGGAGACGGGGGTGCAGACTTTCCCGGGAAACAGCCTCTGGCAGCTCACCAACGTTATCCATTTACCCGAGTGTTCCCGGAAAGGGACCCGGGGAAGTCTGGCATCCAGCGGACTCACGAGGCCCCGCGGAGGGCAGCGGCGTGCCAGCCAATGGCGGGCCCGCGCTTCTCCCCCCCCCCCCCCCCCCCCGCCAGTGTCCCGCCGCGCTCAGCCCCAGCCCCTGCAGCCTGGCAGAGAGCAGAAGGAGTCCCCCCAAGGAGCCGAGATGGAGAGGGGACAGACAGGGATCTCAGAGGCCATGTAATCACTGGATCCCACAGCAGAGATGGAGAGGAAACAGACAGGGATCTCAGTGTCAGGTAATCACTGGATCCCACAGCAGAGATGCAGAGGAAGCAGGGATCTCAGAGACCATAGCATCATTGGATTTTAGCACCAGAGATTAAGAAGTGGCAGGAATCTCAGATGCCATGTAATCATTGGATCCCACACCAGAGGTTGAGAAGTGTCAGGGATCTCAGAAGTTATATAATTACTGGTTCCCATAGCAGAGATTGAGAGGGGGCAGGGATCTCGGAAGCCGTGCAATCACTGCATCCCACAGCAGAGCTCTACAGCTGGAGATTCCAGGAAGTCACCTGGTGCAACCCTCTACAGAGAGGAAACTGAGGGGAAGTAACCTTTTCAAAGTCACTGGCAGAGCTAGAATGAGCACTCAGGTTTGCTGACGTGGCTTTCCCAAGACATCACATTGCTAGTGATAAAGATAGTCACTTCTAACAAGAGTAATCACTGAAATTTAAATATGACTTTAAAGTTTTTAAAAAAAGTGATCAACATCCATTCTCTTCCTTCAGCTTGGAAACAAACTCATGTGGTAAGTACTTCAGGTCTTATCTCCATTTCCTCCAGAGAAGGAAATTAGCACTGAGAGAGGAAGCATGACATGTCCACCATCACACAACTCAGAAGCATCATAGCTAAGATTCTGGGCTTTCCAGGTGCCTCTTGGGAAAATTCTCCTGCCTGGGGTACTGAGGGGACCAGCAGGATCTATGTACTTCCTTTCCTTTTCAGCTGAGGAGGCACTTACCTGGCTGTGAAGTCGTTGTAATTCTTCTAGGCTCTGCCTCAGTTTCCCTCTTTCTCCTTCCATCAGTTCCCTTAGTGCTCTTGAGTCCTCATTAGTTTGTCTTATTTGCTCTTCTAAGGTATCATCATCAATTCTCCGGGAGCTCTGGTAGAAAAAGAGACACCAACAAGTCAGACATAAGGAGAAGGAGCCGGGGAAGAGAGAGAGAGACAGAGACAGAAAAGCAGGAAAGACAGAGACAGAGAGATAGACCGAGAGACTGGCTCAGAGAGAAAGAGAGGGATAGAGAGAGATAGACTGAGAAACAGAGAAAGACAGAGATAGAGAAACAAAGGCAAAGACAGAAACAAGGGAGACAATAAGATCCTTTGCTCAGTTTTTAATTGCAATTAATCAGTATTCCTTACCACCCTAGTGTTCAGGGAAGGGGAGAGTCATATAATTGTTATAATCCATCATATTCCCCGATTTGACACCATTTCTTTCTCCCCCAGATTGACCTGATTCAATTGAATAAACAGCCCTTATAGTACCTATAAAGACAGAAATGAAACAGTCCCTGCCTTTCAGAAGCTTACATTTTACCAAGGGATTCTACTGATCTCTATAGGCCCTAGATAGCCACAAGCAAACACCAAATCAACAAAGCTAATACCCAACACAGGTAGGGACAGCTGTCCTACCATTTCATCTCAATTGGCACAGTCAGAAAGATTCTGATACTCAGTAGGAAGAAGAAAACAAAAGATAGATAATAGCTAAGGGACCGAGAGTCTGAGCAAAGTCAACAACATATTTGGCTGAAGGGACAAGTGAAGAAAAGAGTATGAACAGAAAACTCATTTGAACAGTTTCTCTCCCTCTAAAGCATAAAAGCCAAACTGGGACTATTAAGAGCCCCTCACAGCTGATCTTTCCTCCATTTATTCATTCGCAGCATTTCTGGGCATTCAATTTTACAGCCAAATAGTCCTACAGAATTCCAAATAATCCAATTTGCAATTTCTCATATGGAAAGCTCCATCTCTTTGCACAGATTTCCCCCCATACCTAGAATGTTCCATTTCCTCAACTCCACAACCCTAGTTTCCTTAAAGCGCAATTTAGGGGCCACTTCCTACATGATACCCATTCAAATTTCCCTAGTTTTTAGAGTTGTCTACCACTTGAAATTACTTTTTAAATAGTACATATTTTCATTTCTGTGTAGACAGGTCTCCCCCTAGTAAAATGTAAGCTTCCTGGGACAGGGAATGCCATGGTTTTTGTCTTTGTATGCCCAGTGCCCAACCCAGTGCCTAGCCCATGATAATCACTTGTTGAATTGAATGGGCACTACCCTATCTTATGAATTGGGAAACAGGAGCTCATCTAGTTATGGCAGAAAAGGAGACTCTTACTTCTAAGCCCCTGACCCTTAGCCTTCATTTATCTCCCTAGCACTTCCAAGATCATAATGGATTTAGCTCTAAATATACACATGCTTGGGATTATAGGATTATCAATTTAGTGCTCCATGGTATCTCACTGGTCACATAGTCCAACTTTAATTTTTCAGATTAGAAAATTATTACACATGAAAAAAAAGCAAATTATTACACAGAAAGGAAGGTGATTTGTCCTTCACAAAAGGGATGAGTGGTAGAACCAGAATTTGAATCCAGGTCTCTTTACTTCAAATCCAGAATTCAATCTACAATGCCATCATACTCTCAATCCCAATCTCTGTCCTATGTCTCAGTGCTTTCAGGTGAGCTGACTAATTCACTTGAAGTGTTTCTTTTAAATATTAAAAACATTTTATTTTTAAAATTTTAATTTCACATTTTAATAGTATTTTATTTTTCCAAATACATGGAAAGGTACCTTTCAGCATTCATTTTGTAAGTCTTTGTGTCCCAAATTTTTCTCCTTCCCTCTTTTACCTCCCCTTTTCTTCCAAAACAATAAGCAATCTGATATAGGTTAAATATGTACAATTTAAAAAATGTATTTCCATATTTTTTCATGTGCATATTTTATATTTTTCAATGAATAAAAAAATCCATTTTCTTTCCTTTCACTCTCTCCCTCGTTATTCCCTGATCAGTGAGGGGGAAAAAAGAAAAATAAAGGTGTTATGCAAACATCAATAATTAAGCAAAACAAATACTTTTTTTTGGGCCCAATCTGAACAAGAGATGGCTTCTTCTGCAGCCTGAGGCTCTCTGTGATGACTCCCTGTACTCACTCCATGCTTACGGTCATGCCGTCCTCACCAGTGGCAAGGACCCGGACCAGAGAGTAGGCCGTCGTTTTGGCACTGGGAGGACAACTAGTGCCACCTTCTCATTTTAAGGTAAACTGAGGTAGGCTTGGCCAACTTGACCCTACTCACGAAGGGCGGAGCTGGGGTCCCCACCCAGGGCCACAGACTCCTCGCACAGTGTTCCGGTCACTGCCCAAGAAGTCCCCCGGCAGGGCCTCTTACCGTGGGTTCCATTCCATCCACTATGCTCTGAATAAGCCTCTTGAGCTCACTGAGAGCCGTGCGCAAACTGCCAGCTGGCACATCCTTGGCCGACGAGGTTTCTGATGACTCGTCCATCGAGGAGTCGGTGGAGACGGCTGAGTCGGCGCTGTCATTCCCCCGGAGATGGGAGCAGAGGTAGCGAACCTGGCAATAAGCTTCCCAAAGCTGCAGCCTCAGCTGGCCCGGGGGAGAAATTACATTGGAATGGAGGCCAGAAGAGAGGCTGTCCAGCCTCCCCAGGAGCCTTCCCTGCCCTTTCACATCCAGGACACCGGGTCTCCCCCTCGTCCTTAGCCACTCTGCCCCGAGCCTTTCTCAGCACGTCTGAACAGGTCCACGCTAGCCCCCCCTTCCCTGTGGTGGCTTGGACCATTCACGCACGAGTAAGCCAGCGAGTCATGAGGAGGGGTGAAGGAAAGGTTAGGGGCGCTGGTGAGGGAGGGCTGTGTGGGAGAACACTTGGTAGGGTGAAGGGCATCGGTTCTCAGGTGCCAGCACCCAGGGCTACAGAACCCGGGCAGGGCGCTCCAGAATTTAAGTGGGAGCCACAGGGAGCAGGAAGAAATGGAAACGGGCTGTACCTTGGCAGAATCCCAGAGCCAGGTGGGTATCCAGCCTAAGCTGGGCCCACCACATCCCCCCAAAGTTAATCATCCACACTCCACTGGGTTGTCTCCAGTGATGGGGAATCCATTCTGGTATCTGGTGCCTAGTAAATGATTAATCAGTGCTTGCTGGCTGATTGTTAACAGGCTCCCGAGGCACTCTGGGACGGTAAGGAAGGATCTCAGGATCAAGACTTGGGGCTGGAAGGGTCCTCAGAGGTTCAACCCCCTTATTTCCAGTTGAGGCTCAGAGAGAAACGAGGTACCTCGTCCGAGATCACACACACAAGGGGTAAATGGCAGAGCCAGACTCGGAAGTCGGGGACTCTTTCCACAGCTTAGATTTGCCTCTGTGGAGCTTCCAGCCCCATTCTAATTGGGACCCCTCCAAGCCAGTAGAGCGAGGTTAATCCTTCCTCCAAACAACAGCCCTTCAAATCTTTGCAAATACTCGGTGTCGGCTAACATGTCTCCTGCTGAGTCCCACTTCTGGTCAAACTCAAGTTTTTTCAACACAGCCTTAAATGAAAAACTCAAGAGCTTTTGCCATCCTGTGTGCTCTCCTCTTCAGATGGATCCTTCCTAAAATGGGCTACTTAGAGCTGAACCCCAAACTGTCCTGGGAGAACAATGGGGCTCACCTCGCTAACACTGAACCCCATACTGCTCTTAATATATCCTATGAAGAAATGAACATGTTCTCGTCGATATCATATACACATATACGTATGATACATGCAGGCATAATACATATGCATACATGGATGTATGCAAACATGTATGTTTTTATTTACTTTTCTGCATAAATGTTGTTATCACTCAATAGAATGTATGTTTTTTCTTTTTTTTGGAGGCAGAGTTAACTGACTTATCTAGGGTCACATAGCTAGTAAGCTGGATTTTAACTCAGATCTTCCTGATTTCAAGGTCAGTGTTGTATCCATTGCATCCCTAGCTGCCCCAGAATCTGTTTCTTGAAGACAGGGACTTTTTTTTTTTTTTGCTGAGGCAATTGGGGTTAAGTGACTTACCCAGAGTCACACAGCCAGGAAGTGTTAAGTGTCTGAGGTCACATTTGAATTCAGGTCCTCATTTTCTTAGCAGAGATACTGGAGAGGTTGGCCAGTTCCCTCTCCAGCTCATTTTACAGATGAAGAAACTGAGGCAAATAGAGTGAAGTGACTAGCCCAGGGTCACCCAGTAAGTATTTCAAGTGGGATTTTGAACTTAGGTCTTCCTGATTCCAGGAAGTGCTCTAGCTCCTCTATCATTTAGCTGTTCTGTAGAACACAGTATGTGCTTAATAAATATTTATCGATTGAATGATGATAGATACATTCTCCTGGAAGTGAGAGACTGTATCATTTTTGTCTCTGTGTCCAAATACTTTGCAAAGTACGTGGCACATAGTAGGCACTTAATAAATACTGAGTGATGAGAGAATGTAAGTTTCCTGAGGGTATGGACTGTGTCATTTTTGTCATTTGTTATTCTTGATATGCACAATAATTAGCACATAGTAGGGGGCCAAATAAATGCTTATTGATTGAGTGATGATAAAACAAACTCTTGAGGGTAGGGACTGTGTCATTTTTGTCATTTGGATACAATCTGTACAATGCCAGGCACACAGTAGATGCCAAATAAATGCTCATTGATTGAGTGATGAGAGAAAATAAACTCCTTGAGGGCAGGGACTGACTGTGTCATTTTTGTCTTTTAGGTCCAAATATTTTGCATAGTGCACATAGTAGGTATTTTATAAATGCTCATTGTTTGAGTGATGAGAGAAAATAAACTCGTTGAGAGCAGAGACTATGTCATTTGGACACAATATGCACCATGCCAGGCACACAGTAGGTGCCAAATAAATGCTCATTGATTGAGTGATGAGAGAAAATTCGTTGAGGGCAGGGACTGTGTCATTTTTGTCTTTTAGTCCAAATACTTGGCATAGTGCACATAATAGGTATTTATTTAATAAATGCTCATTGATTGAGTGATGATAAAACAAACTCTTGAGGGCAGGGACTGTGTCATTTTTGTCATTTGGACACAATATACACCATGCCAGGCACACAGTAGGTGCCAAATAAATGTTCATTGATTGAGTGATGAGAGAAAATTCGTTGAGGGCAGGGACTGTGCCATTTTTGTCTTTTAGGTTCAAATACTTTGCATAGTACCTGGCATGTGGTAGGTGCTTAATAAATGCATTTTAATTAAGTGATGATAAAACATAAACTCTTGAAGATAGGGATTGTGTCATTTTTATATTTATATCTAAGCACCTTGCACAGTAGCTTGGTTCACATTTTTAGGGGAATCAGCCCTGGACTTTTATTAGCCCACGGATCTCCCAGCAAGGAAACTCTCTAAAAATATAGATCGGGACCTACTTGGCAACATCTGATCTTAGCTGTCCAGGACCCATGAGTTTAGGTGACTTCCCCAGAGACCCGGCGCATAGAAGACATTTAATAAATGCCTACTGAAAACCCCCAGGGAAGGGAAACCCAAGGTAGCAAGTTCTAATTTAAGCCTTTAGCCTGAGTCACCAGAGTTTCCCAAGATTATCTATTCTGTCCTCTGGGGCCAAGCAGAATAATCCAGATCTCCAGTCTCACCCTGTTGTTTCCTGTCTCTGTACCTGGCACACATGCCCACTTCCTTGGTACCTATTACAGTCTTATTCTCTTTCTTCTAGGCTCAGTTCTGCCAGTCTGACCTCCCCTTCCCTTTTGCCCATCTCTCTTTGGAAAGCCGTCTGCCTCCTTAAACTTCCCTAGAATGCTTTGCTGACTCTCCCTTGTAATATCCTTGTCTCTCTGAATGTCTCACCCCTTTAGTGGTGTGTGAGCTCATTGAAAGGCCAGACTGTAACATTTTCCAATTGGGTTGTCCCCCTACAGTGTCCACCCTTCTGTTTGAGCCTACTTGGCCAAGCGGAAAAAGTCCACCAAAAATCCTTTCTCCATGAAAATCTGTCCTAAGACCCCAGGTTGGAGCCCTAGAAGCCATGAAACCAACTCCCTCATATTAGTGATGAGAAAACAATCTTTGAGTAGTGAAGAGAGCTGTCTAAGTTCACATGGGGAGGAGAAAGTCAGGATTTGAACCCAAGTTCTGTGACTTCAGAGCCCAGTGTCCTTTCTATTTTCAAACTCTTGAAAAGCATCATCATGTAAGAGATCCCTTACATCGTTTATTCTCCAGTCTAAGCATTCCTACCTCCTTCAACCAATCCACTTAGGACATGATCAGAAGGATAAATTGATTCCCAGGAAGTAATTTGCCCAGTGTCACTCAGGTAGTAAGTGGCTGAGCTGGGATTTGAACCCATGTCCTCTGACTTTAAAACCAGCATATTTTCTACTGTTTAATTAATAAAAAATTCCTTCCCCCTTCATCCTTCTCCAAGTGCCCAGGACCTTCACTATTTTGAATCCCTTCTTCTGGATGTTCTCCAGATTACCAAAGTTATTCCTAAAATGTATTGCCCAGAATTGAACACAGTATTTCAGCTGTTGATTGACCAGGACAGAGTACAGTGTGGTCCTATCATCAAATCTGATAACATGTGGAAATCACTTGGCAAATATAATGCAAACATTTTGTAGTTTAGTCATTTTCAGTTGTGTCCAACTCTGTGAGCCATTTTGGTGTCACAAAGATACTGGAGTAGTTTGCCATTTCCTTCTCTAGTTCATTTTACAGATGAGGAAACTGTGGCAAACACAGAGTGAAATGACTTGCTCAGGCTCCCATAGGTAGTAAGTGTCTGAGGCCAAATCTGAAATTAGGTCTTCCTGATTCCAGCACTTTACCCATTGTGCCATTTAGCAGCCCATGTTAGCTATCACGATCTAGTTCTGGATACTTTGATCTCTCAATGCGGTCCAAGATGACACTGTTCTTTGGCCACCGTATTTTACTGCTGATTCATACAGAGCTTGTGGTCCACTCACCCTCTCTCCCCTCAGATCTTTTTTCCTCCTGGTCTGCAACGTCACAAGTCATGATCCTCCACCCACCTTTCACCCAGGAACCAAACTTGAGCACACGCACATAATTTTGGTCCATCCTCCCCAGAAGTCATACCTGTTCTCGCTCTTGTTCTAGTTCCTCAGCCTCCATGCTCTGCTCGATTTCAGACAGGAGCGATGTGTTAGTAGCATTAAAACTTTGCAGACTCCGCTCGTCGCTGAGCTCTTCCACCTTCACCTGGAGCTGTCTATAGGAGAGCCGGACATCCTGGAGCTCCAGCTGACTCTGGTGAAGCTTTCAAAAAGACAGGAAGGAAAGAACTGTTGGACCGAACAGGACTGGGGAAGGAGGATTCTGTCAGGGTTCAGAGTTTCTATAACCCAGGGGAGGATCAGCATTTATTTGCCTTCCCTTTGTTAATTACTCCCTACCTGTCCTGTTTATAGATTCCTTTTTATATACTTGTTTGCATGTTGTCTGTGAACACCTTAAGGGGAAGGAACTGTTTTTTCTTTCTATCTGTATCTGGAGAGATTAACAGTGTCTGGCATATAAAAAGTGCTTAATAAATGCTTTTTGATTGATCAATCATGTAGATGCCATGGCTTTACAAAAAGTAAGATAGTTATTCTTAGGTTGAACCGCTAGGTGGTGCTGCAGTGGATAGAATACTTCCTGGAGTCAGGAAGATGAGTCCTTACTAGCTTAGTGACTTAGTCCTTACACTTACTAGTTTTGTGACTCTGGACAAGTCACTTAACCCTGTTTGCCTCCCAAATGAGCTGAAGAAGTATCAAAATACTCCAATATCGCTGCCAAGAAAATCCTAAAAGGGGTCACAAAGGATCAGATGTGACTGAAAAATAATTGAACAAAGTTCTTGAGTCAGGAAAAAAATCTTGCTTTTATTTAATGGTTGGTAATTTTGGTTGGTAATTATTTAATTGTTGGTAAATTTGATTAAATCCAAGAATCATTCATTTCCAGGACTGTTCCTTCACAATTCTTAAAATTCCCCCATCTAAAAAAATTCATCCTCCATCTTCCTCCTCCATCTTCAGGATGATGGGGCACTTGCCTTTTCTTGGACGTGCCAGCCTGATGTTAGAGAATTGGATGGGACCCCAAAGGCCATCTAGTCTAACTTAGAGCTCGATTTGCATCCTTTTTGCAATATCCCTCACAGGTCATCAGCCACGTTTTTGCTTGGGGACTTTCAATGATAGAATAGACTGACTTGTAAAACAGTGAGCTCCCTATGTTCAATAATAACTGACACAAACTTCAAATTTAGAAATCATCAAGTCCAATCCTCTCATTTTACAGATGAAGAGACTGAGGTTGAGAAAGATAAAGTCATAAACTTTTAAGGTCTAAGGTAGAATTTGAAACCAGTTCTTCTTGATTCTAAGCTCCATCTACTATATTGTTTACAGAGTACATAAAAAACCTTGCAAAATACTTTAAATACATTTTAATACCAGAATGAGAGATAATATAAAAATGTTATTAACATGTCTATGCTACAGATCAGGAAAGGGATTCAGAGAAGTCTGGTGATTTGTCCAAAGTTAAGTTGCTAGTAAATGTCAACTGTTTAAGGCTGGATTTGAACTCAGATCCTTTTGGCTACCTTTCTTTTTCTTTTTCTTTTTTTTTTTTGCTAAGGCAATTGGAATTAAGTGACTTGCCCAGGGTCACACAGCTGTTACGTGTCTGAGACCAGATTTGAACTCAGGTCCTCCTGACTTCAGGGCTGGTGCTCTATCTACTGTGCCACCTAGCTGTCCCCTTTTGGCTACCTTTCTAGGAACTACACGATCTAGCTGGCCAAGAACTCAGATTTTCCTAACCAAGTGCTAATTACTAAGCCACGCTATCTCCCACTTTTGTATAACTCTGGAAGTTTTTTCTTATATCAAGTCTAAACAACAACAACAATAACTAGCACTTCCATATTACTTTAAAGTTTCCAAAGTGTTTTATAAATACTATCTCATTTTATCCTCATAACAAACCCTAAGAGGTATGGACTATTATTATCCCCATTTTATAGATAAGAAAACTGAGGAAGAAGTCAAATTATTAGTCTAAAGCCACCCAATCAAGGTTCAAGGTCAGATAGGAACTTGTAACCTAACATCGTAACCTAACTTGTAACCTAACAAGCCTAACATTCTATCTACTCTCAATAAGAAGCCCTTCTTGATCTCCCTTATTGTTAGTGCCTTCTTTCTGCTGATTATCCCAACTTATCAGTCTAGAGCTTGGATGTAATTATCTGCATGTTGTTTCCCCTATTAGACTCAGTGCTCTTTATTGTGTTTCTTTTTTTTTTCTTTGCCTGGTACAAAGTAGTTGATTAATAAATGGTTCTTGATTGACAGTACCAACTAAATATATCTCTCTAAATTTGCCTCTCAACAACCATTCCTCATTCTTCTTAGTTCTGACCCTCTGGGACCAAGAATGGGGCTTCTCCTTCATAATTCTGACTATTATGAGTCAGCTATCACATGCCCTCTAAGTCTTTTCTTTTCCTTGATAATATCCTCAATTCTTTCAATTAGTCCTGATACGGTGTAGATGAGGGGGCTTTTCACCAAACTGTTTCCCTCTAGAAGGTGCCCTCAAACTTCTTAATGTCTTTCCTTAAAGGTTATCTTAGCACAATCCACATCTCCTCCCATCCTCCCGTCATGTTGTCCAAATGGTAGCCAGAGGCTCAGGACAGGGGATTTCAACCTGTTCTCAAAGTATTGGGTAAGTCTGCTTCCTTCCAAGACAGAATGAGCAGCCAATAATCCTACTACCCTGGATTAAGGTGGCTTTGAAGGGGTATACCTCCATGACCCAAGGGCCCCTAGCATTAAGCACTCTAGTACTCCTGATGAAGGGGGCTTTGAAAGTCTGGACCTCTATGACCAAGAGCCTCTAGCACTCAGCATCCTACCACCCTGGATGAAGGGAGTTTGGAAGGGCTGGATCTCAATGACCAAGGGCCTCTACCATTCAGCATCCTATTACCCTGAGTAAAGGGGACCTTGAAGGGTTGCACCCATGTGACTCCCCAGTAGGGCCCCCAATTGGGAACAGTCAGGCAGTACCCACCATTTCTATTGAGTTCACCAAGCCCCAGATCTGAGGTGCAACAGAAGGAATCAAGAAAAATGATGTTCCTGGGAAATATTTCCTAGACTCAGCATGTAATCTGGTGGGCAGCATGGGGCATCGGTCCATGGCTTACTTATTCTTTTTCAGGAGAAATCCACATACTATCTCAGCAGGTGAGGTACAGGGCAGACAAACTCAAGTCCTTCCACTGGAAGGAATTAATTCAATTATTCATTCATGCCAGAAGGTGCTTAATTAATGTTGACGTGAAGGGGGGAAAGACCATAGTAGTCCCAGGCTTGGGTCAAGAAATGGTTCACCGACTTGACAACTACAGACCAACCTCCCCCCAATACCCTCTAAGATAAAAAGAAAAAGAAACCAGGATCCAAATTTCCGTCTTTGAAAAATGTAATAACAGAATAACTTTAACTTCCTTTTCTAGAGGACTTTAAGGTTGGCAAACATCTTTTTAATGGCCATACTTGGAGGCAAACAAGGCAAGTATTAGTCCCATTTTACAGACAAGGAACCTGAACCTCAGGAAAGGGAAGTGGTTTACCCAGTCATTCAACTTATAAACCAAATGTCTGACATGAAATTCAAACCCAAGTTTGACTTGAAGACAAAAGCACTTCCCCCCACTTCCTTTTACCAGGTACAGTCTATATAGATTAATATGTTAGGTGTATTGTGTATATCAGCAAATCCATGGCCCCGGACCAGATCTGGCCCTGTAGTTTGCTGATCCCTAATGTGTATAATAGAAAAAGAGAGAGAGCGAGAGCGATGGATGAATAATTCATTATTTAGCATGTATGTGGCTAGAAAGCAGAGTGGAAAGGGGGAGGTGTCCGGGTGAGGGTACAGTGGCAAATTAAAGGGCTTCAGAGGTGAAGCTGGGAGAGGATAACTGGTCTGGGCACTTTCTCAAAATAGAAGTTCCTGGATGGAGTTCCTGGAAGGAGGAGGGAGTGGGAGAGGGAAGTAGAGGGGATCTTTTAAGGTTGAAGGCAACTGAAACATAGAAAAGTACTCACAGGATTAGAAATTTAGCTGGAAGTGACTTTAGAGGCCATGGGCTCCAATTGCCCCATTTTATAGATGAGATGACCAAGGCCTGGTGAGCTTAAATGACTTTCTCAGTGTTACAGAGCTAGTGTTTGAGGGAAACTTGGAACCTAGAATCCAGGTCTTCGTGATTCCAAGTCCAAAATGCTGCCCTCTGCTGTTGACACAAAGACCTGAAGCCCCAGAGGAGCCAACTCTACAATGGTAGTAGGAATTTTCCCACCTCGAGTTCCTCATGCTAATTGAATCTCCCAGGTCTAGAATTAAGTATATTTAGGTTCCTTGTTATATAATCGATGAACTTTGTGTATCTGTGGCACTTTTTATACTTTAGCACTTCAAGGGGCCATAGTTTTCTCATTATGGATCCTTTCTCCATTGATGGAGAGTATAACCTATTATGTATGCTATAGGAGACAGTCTTCGGGAGATAATGAATGAAAACATTGTGGTTAACCCCTGGGGATGAGCCTCTCCAGACTTGGCCAGAGAGGTTCATGAACAACAGCCGTGAAGTCTGTCATTGAGCAGCCTATCTGAATCCCACACTGATAAGATGAAAGGTGTCCATAGCAAAGCAAGTAAGATGCTGAAAAGTCTCAAGATCATGTCATATAAAGATCAGTAGAAGGAAATGGGAAAGAAAGATGGGAAGAAGAACAATATGCTTTCAAATATTTGAAAAATCATCCTGTGGAAGATTAGATCTGTTCTGTTTGGTCCTTTAGGGTAGATCAAGGATCATGGGTTTAGATTTGGGAGAAAACTTATTGGTCAACTAGTTCAGCTCCCTCATTTTACAGATAAGGGAACTGAAGTCCTTAAGAGGGTACATATGTGAAGTAGAGTGGGTGAAATTGACCAGAGTCCAATTTAGGCTAGATGCCAAGAAATACTTCTGACCAATGAGAGCTGTCTCGAGAAGCAATGAGTTCCCTGTCCATTGAGATCTTTAAGCAGGAACTGGATTATCACTACTTGGGCATTCTGATGGGGATTGATATGTTATTGTTATTTAATTGTTTTTTACTTGTGTCTTGATACTTTGTGATCCCGTTAGGGGTTTTCTTGGAAGAGATACTAGATTGATTTGCCATTTTCTTCTCCAGCTCATTTTACAAATGGGGAAACTGAGGAATCCACAGTTAGTTAGTATCTGAGAACAGATTTGAACTCAGGAAACTCCTGGCTCTAGGCCTGATACTCTATCCTTCATGCCACCCAGCTGCCCTCAGTTTTCTGGGAGAAAGAAGGATGTTGGGTATTTTGATGTAAAAATGAAGATAACAGTAAATTTTTTAAAAAGTGAGAAATCAAGTATTTATAGCAACTCTTCTTGTGATAGCTAAGCATTGGACATAAAACAGATGCCCATTGACTGGAGAATGGCTAAACAAATTGTGATATATGAAGGGCATGGCACTGGGCCTTAAGAAATGATGATTATCCATATGAAAAGGTGCTCCAAATCACTATTGATCAGAAAAATGCAAATTAAGACAACTCTGAGGTACCACTACACACCTGTCAGATTGGCTGAAATGATAATGACAAATGTTGGCGGGGATGTGGGAAAACTGGGACACTGATACACTGTTGGTGGAACAATTATGGTATATGAATATTATGGAATATTATTGTTCTGTAAGAACATCAGGATGTTCTTATCATCAGGATGATTTCAGAGAGGCATGGAGAGACTTAAATGAACTGATGCTAAGTGAAATGAGCAGAACCAGGAGATCAGTGTACACAGCAACAACAAGACTATATGATGATCAATTTTTTTTTTTGCTTTTTGCTGAGGCAATTGAGGTTAAGTGACTTGCCCAAGGTCACACAGCTAGGGAATGTTAAGTGTCTGAGACCAGATTTGAACTCAGGTCCTCCTGACTTCAGGGCTGGTGCTCTATCCACTGCACCACCTAGCTGCCCCTATGATGATCAATTCTGAAGGACATGGTTTTCTCCAACAACGAGATGTTTCAAACCAGTTCCAGATGTTCAGTGATGAACAAAGCCATATACACCCAGGGAGAGGCCTGTGGGATCTGAGTCTGGACCATAACACAGCATTTTTAATCTCTCTATTGATGTTTGCTTGCATTATGTTTTCCTTCTCAGTTTTTTTCCTTTCCTGTACAGCAAGATAACTGCATAAATATGTATACACATATTCGATCTGTCAAATATTTTAACATAATTAATATGTATTAGACTTCCTGCCATCTAGGGGAGGGGGTGGGAGGTAAGAGGGAAATATTTGTAACAGAAAGCTTTGTAAGGGTCAGTGTTGAAAAATTACCTATGCATATGTTTTGCAAATGAAAAGGTTTAACAACAACAAAGAAAAAAAAAGAAATGATGACTATCATATGAAAAGATATTCCAAATCACTATTGATCAGAGAAATGCAAATTAAGACAACTCCGAGATACCACTAAATACCTGTCACATTGGTTAAGATGGCAGAAAAAGATGATGAATGTTGGAGGGAATGTGGGAAAACTGGGACACTGATACATTGTTGGTGGAACTGTGAATGGATCCAACTATTCTGGAGAGCAATTTGGAACTATGCTCAAAAAGTTATCAAACTGTGCATACCCTTTGACCCAGCAGTGTTTCTACTGGGCCTATATCTCAAAGAGATCTTAAAGGAGGGAAATGGACCCACATGTGCAAAAATGTTTGTGGCAGCCCTTTTTGTAGTGGCTAGAAACTGGAAACTGAATGGATGCCCATCAGTTGGAGAATGGCTGAATAAATTATGGTATATGAATGTCATGGAATATTACTGCTCTGTAAGAAATGAGCAGCAGGATGATTTCAGAGAGGCCTGGAGAGATTTGCATGAATTGATGCTGAGTGAAATGAGCAGAACCAGGAGATCATTATACACGGCAACAACAATACTATTTGATGATCAATTCTGAAGGACATGGTTCTCTTCAACAATGAGATGTTTCAAACCAGTTCCAATTGTTCAGTGATGAAGAAAGCCATCTACACCCAGGCAGAGGCCTGTGGGATCTGAGTGTGGATCACAACATAGCATTTTCATGCTTTCTGTTCATGTTTACTTGCATTTTGTTTTCTTTCTCAGGTTATTTTTTCTTGTAGATCTGATTTTTTTGGTACAGCAAGATAATTGTTTAAATTTGTATACATATAGTCGATTTGTCACATATTTTAACATAATTAACATGTATTAGGCTACCTGCCATCTAGGAGAGCGGGTGGAGGGAAGAAGAGAAAAATTTGGAACAGAAGGCTTTGCAAGGGTCAATGTTGAAAAATTAACCATGCATATGTTTTTTTTTTTTTTTTTTGCTGAGGCAATTGGGGTTAAGTGACTTGTCCAGGGTCACACAGCTGTTACGTGTCTGAGACCAAATTTGAACTCAGGTCCTCCTGACTTCAGGGCTGGTGCTCTATCCACTATACCACCTAGCTGCCCCCCACCATGCATATGTTTTGCAAATAAAAAAACTATTAAAAAAAGGAGTGATGATTATGAAGAATCTGGAGAAGTACAAGATGATAATTCTGATGCAAAGTAAAGGAAGAACTAAGACAATGGTATAGTAATGATAATAAGAAAAAGACCCATAACGATGTGAATGGAAGAGACAAAGGCAAATGCAGTATAGTGATAAAGACCAAGATTGACTCCTGAGAAAAGTTGAGAAAATGCATCTTTCTTCCTTCTTTGAAGAGATGAGGGGACTCTGAGGGTGGAATATTACATGTGCCATCAGAGACTTGTTGCATTAGTTGGTTTTGTGCCAATTTTCTTCCCTCTCTTAAAAAAATTCTGTTATAAAAAGCGTTGTGCTGATCAAAGGAGCTGGCAAGAATATAACTGGGAATGAAAGTGATATAACTATGGAAGATCTAGTTAAAAATAGAGAACTACAATGTGCTGATTAAAGTGGTAGACTTGGAGCTAGGAGGTTCTGAGTAAAAATTTTATCTCTGATATATACAAGCTTTGCAGCCCTGGATAAGTCACTTAATTTCTTAACCTCAGTTTTTTTCACCTGTAAAATGGGGATAACAATTCCTAGAGGATCTACTTTGTACAGTTATTATGGGGGCACTAATGAATTAATGCCTATAAATCATTCCATAAACTTGGAAGAGTCAGATACTTGTCAATTTTAATCATTCTAGTCCAAGGTTTGCCCTTTGCTCTGTGACCCTGGTTAAATTGACTCTGGCTCTCAACTTCTTATTTCTCTTTGTTAAGAAAAAATGGTTAAAATATCTTCTTTCTTTCAGCTCAGGGAATGTCATGAGGTTTGAATCAGTGACACCACATTTGTAATTATTCATGTTCTACCAGGAGCTTAAGGGATGTGCTAATAAATAAACTTTGTTTATTTACTTTTACTTTATTCTAAGACTCAGTATCACCATCTTCCCCTTCATATTCCTGGCGTTGGGATTTCTGCTATGAAGTTTCCCTGAGGAAATGCTCCAGCCAGAAGGGGGCCTTCTATTGTCAAGTCTCTGACCCTGGATACATCCTATTCCCCTCAAAGTTAAGCTCATGAATCTTCTGAACCCTGGATTCCAGCTTCTAATACCTTGTCTCCCCAAACTACTCTTTTTTGCATCAATTTTGAATTGACATATAAATATACACACATATGTATATATAAATATACCTATATACATAGATTTATACATGTATATATTCACACCGACATATCTAGTAGCCCTTGTGTCTGTATATCTTTCTAAAGCTATATACCTGTATGTATGTATCTTACCCTATCCAATTCTACCCTTCTTTTCTATCTACCTATCTACCTATTTACCTACCTTCCTATCTGTCTATCTCTCTCTATACCTATATACACAGATATATACACATACACACATATATGTATATGTGTGTTTTTGTTATTATTCAGTTGTTTTCAATCATGTCGAACTCCTTCTGATGCCATTTGGAGTTTTCTTGGCAAAAATATTGTAGTCGTAATGCCATTTCCTTCTCCAGCTTATTTTAAGATGAGGAAACTGAGGCAAACAAGGTAAAGTGACTTTCCCAGGGTCATACAGCTGGTAGGTATCTCAGGCAGGATCTGAACTCAGTAAGATGAATCTTTTTGACTCCAGGTTTGGCAGTCTATTCACTGCTCCATCTATTGCCTTGTGTGTGTGTATCTCCATCTACATACCTCTATGTATGTATCTATCCTATCTTATCCTATTCTATTCTATCCTTCTTTTCTATCTACCTACTTAACTACCTACTTACTTGTTTATCTATCTATCTGTCTGTCAGTCTATCTGCGTATCTATCTATCTATCTATCCTGTCTGTCTGTCTATCTGTGTCTATCTGTCCGGCTGCCTGCCCATCTGTCTACCTATCCTATCTACCTATCTATCTTCTACCCATCTGTCTATCTGTCGTCCTGTCTATCTATCCTTCTGTCTATCTATCTATCTATCTATCTATCTATCTATCTATCTATCTATCTATCTATCTGTCTGTCTGTCTATCTATCTATCTATCCTATAGAACATAGGCTCCTTATCTTGGTTCATGTTTAAGTCCTTAATAAAAACTTGTTGAGCAGTGAGTGGTATGATAAAAATTATTCTTGACCCCAAAGAAGAGATGAGAAAATGGATCTCCCTCCTTTCTTTGCAGATGTGGGGGGCTAGAGGGTTCATGGGGGAGTTAGTTTGGTTGACCTGCTTTTTTAACTGTCTTTAAAAATTCTTTGCTTCAGGGATGAAGGCGATGAAAAAATAAATAAAATCAATAAAAAGCTTTCTAAGTGCTTACTGATTGATCTGTAGGGCTGCCATCTCCTGAACACAAGACACATGGACACGATTTCACATCTTTCCTAGAAGTTTGAGGATACCAACAAAAGAAAGATAGAACCTCTAGCCTACTGTGAGAGATGGGCAAACTTAGGAGCATGCAATCACGAGTCTTAGATTTGGGGCTGGAAGGATCACTAATCCCAGCCCCCTTATTTTATTGACAAGGGGACTGAGGTCAAATTGATGTAATGGCTCTTTTTTTTTTTTTTTTTTTTTTTTTTTTTTTTAAGGCTCTACAACTGGTAAGTGTAAGAAATGGGTTGTCTCCTGACTCCACACCCAGTCTCTTAAAAGGCTCTGCTCTCTGATTTTGATTTCATTCTGGAAAATGGGCAGGAATCAATCTCTATAGGGCTAGAGGTTGAAGAGACCTTAGAAGCCATCTAGCCTTTCCCCTTCATTTTACAGATGGGGAAACAGGCCCAGAGAGGTTCAAGGCTTGTTCACCGTCATGAAGGTTGTATCAGTGATGGGACTTGAAGTCAGTTCCAGGACCTTTCCCTGTTCACTGTCCCATACGTCTTCTGAGCTAGGGTAAGTGATGGGGTAGGATGCCTGCATTTATAACCAAGGTCAACAGCTGGCAATCTCTGGAAAGTGCCAGCAGAGAGTGGGGTGCCCTCAGAGAAGCTCGCAGCTTTTGCTCCAGCCTTCAGGCAAGCTCTATCAGCGCTGGGAGGATGGAATTACTTGCACCGTGTTCTGACCCCAAGAGTTCCAGGCTCATGAGAACGCCATGTAACCAGTCCATGGCCCAGGAACTGGGAAATGACTTGGTCATGTACGTGGAAGATTTGTGGACACTACTTCTGCTCCCCAGCCTGGATCACTCAGGACCAGGGAGGAATAGCAGCAGCAGAGGACCCTTTCCCAGCTCCTTTCATCATGTTTTAAACATCTGGGGATGTTCTGGCTTCCCTCTCTTTTTCCTTCCCTCTCTTTTAGCTTCCCTTCTTTTCTGACCATGTTTTGGGGTCTAACCTGTGATTTGATTTGTGTGAGGAATTCCCTTTATGGAAGCTGTCTCTCCTTATATAGACTATGAACTCACTTATAATTTAGACTTTGGTTTATAGATTTGATTTAAAAATATTTTAAATAAATTAATTTAAAATAAATTAAATTTATTAAAATTAAATTAAAGATTAAAATACATTTTAAAAATACTTTCCTAGCTATATTTCAATATAACTGGTTTCCTTGGTAATTGTCTGTATTTTATAAAAACACTGTTCTGAGAAAGGGTTTATAATTTTCACCAGACTGCTTCACTGGTCTAAGACATAAAAAAAGATAATAAACCCTGATCTTTGAGAATTGCCTCAGGGATTAAAAGGGTCAAAAGCATATATGTAGAACTGTAGGGATCTCAGAGGCAATAGAGTTCTAGCTCATTGGTTTAGAGGTAGAAGAGACCTTAGAAATCATTAAGTCCATCTCACTCCTCTTTCTCATTTTACACACAGGGAAACTGAGGCAAATGATTTAAGTGACTTGCCTAGGATCACACAGTTAGTCAGTAGCTGAGACTAGATTTGAACTCAAGCCTTCCTGAGCACTTCCTATAGCACTCTGTTCACTATTCTCCCTCTCTCATTTTAGAGGTGAGGAACCGGAGGCCCAAGGAAGGGTTGCCTGGCCCATAGTCACCTAGTATGAATGTATCAGAGAGAGGCCATAAAATATTTTCATAACTATATTTCAGTATAACTGGTTTTCTTGGTAATTGTCTGTATTATATATATCAGAGGGGGGCCACGGACCAGGTTCCTCTGGTCTTCGTGGTTGGCCCTCTCTCCACCACAGCAGGTCGCTTAGCTCTCACTTCCTTAGCGCAGCCAGACGCCCCGACGTTGGTCTCTTTCTGCCCCTCTCACCTGGAGGTCCTTGTCGTGGCTCTGCCTCTCCAGGATTAGGACTCGGTCCTGAAGCTCCTCCACTGTCCCCTGGAGTAGATCGTTCTCCTCCATAGTAGCACTGAGGCGATGCTCCAGCTCTCGCTTCCGATCTGACAGCATCTTGATCTGAAAAAGCAGAGAACCATGTGGTGTGTGTGTGTTTATATGTGTGTGTGTGTGTGTGTGTGTGTGTGGCTCAGGGTGATGGATGGGAAAGAAGAGACTGACTCGCCAACCCAAACCCCACTATTTGTGTCCGTGTCCGTCTGTACCAGGTGGTGTGTGTCTGTACTTGGGAGGGAGACAGCCGGGCAGCTCCGAGCTGGAAAGCCACCCCCTCCTCCGGAGAAACTTGGCCGGGAAGGGGTGGGACTGAGCTCCCAGCAAGCTGGAATGCAGGTTGCCAGGCAAAAGCAAGGCGTGAAAGGCTCGAGCGCTTGGGAATTTCCAGAGATAAGGTCCTGGGCCTTCTTGCATCTTTTCTTGCCCTCCAAAGAGAGCCCCAAGTTGGCCTGACTAGTACTCCCTTCCTTCAGCAGGTGCCAGGGCAAGGAAACTGCCCACACACTGTCTAGAGACGCAACCTCCTTTCTATTGGCCAGGATCCCCAAGCCAGTCCCCCTTCCTTGTCTGAGATGGGTTGGATGATTAGCCTTTGGGACTCTGATTTGAGGATGCCATTGGAAACAGAAAGATGCTGGCTGGGCCATTCTGAGCCACAGGCATCCCAGACAGGGACAGGTGGGAAGAGGCAGGTGAAAAAACAGCCGTCTCCAAGCTCCACGTTGGACATTTAAGTGGGAGAGACAGCATGTTTTCCTTAAGGCTCTTTCCAGGGTCCTGGTTGCCTTCTACTCTGATTATTCAAGGCCTTCCAGCTTCCAAATGGCCTTTCTGGGGACTGACTTGGCCCTTTCTGCAAACTTTTCCCCGAGTGAGCCATCCCCAGCTTGCTGCTCTTCTGTGACCCGTGGAGATGCTCGTCTCCGCTCCTCCCACTTTACTGAGAGGTCCTTTTGGCCAGCTCTCTAGACCCTAATCTCTGTTCTCAGATTGCCAGCAAGCTAATGCTCTCCTGATGCTAGCTCAGACGTTCTCCAGCTCCTCAGGCTTCTGCTTCCTTATGGCTTCTTAGGCAACATGTAATGTATTATGGCTTGATTGTCTTTTCCAGTTATTTCTTTTCTTTTTTGCAGAGGCAATTGGGGTTAAGTGACTTACCCAGGATCACACAGCTAGGAAGTGTTAAGTGTCTGAGGTCAGATTTGAACTCAGGTCCTCCTGACTTCAGGGCTGGTGCTCTATCCACTACACCAATTAGCTGCCCCTATGGTTTGATTGTCAAATTTTTTCCTGGGGGGAGATTTTAAACTGAATTTTAAGGCCCTGAGATTCTCACAGAGGCATCCTTCTTTTTATTTTAAACTCCTTTCCTATAGCAAACCCTCCAATCGCCCCCTCCCCACCCCAACTTCTGCTTGCTGGGTACAGATCCTTCCTGGACGCCAATCCATCAGATACGCTGATGTTCTGGGAAAAAGAAGCACGTGGCCTCGGTCCAAGGAGATCAGGTATCTGGCACCAACAAAGGAATACTCTGTCTGGAGGAATCATGTCTCTGGAGTGCCCATCCAGGTTAGTGGCTCCAGGCCCTTTCATGAATGGAGTCCCTATTCCACACGTGGTCGGAGCGCAAAGCTGCTGGTAGGAAGAACGTTCTTCCTAGGGTGGGACATTCTTAAAGTACTCTCCTATCTCTTGGAAACTTTTCTCCCATGAATAATCTTGACGTCACAAATCCCAGTCAGTACCCTATCAGGTAAAAAGATTCCTCGCCATTCTCAAATCTCTAAAATAGCTTCTGAATCTGAACTTAAAAGCCAGAGGAGACTTTATAGTGTTTGGCCATCTCAATGGTGACGCCATTACAGGTTTTCTTAGCAGAAACACTGGAGTGATTTTCCATTTCCTTCTCCATCTCCTTTTACAGATGAGGAAACTGAGGCAAACAGGGTTGAGTGACTTGCCCAGGATCACATGCCTAGTAAGTGTCTGAGGCCACATTTAAATTCAGATCCTCAGATCCTCCTCATTCCAGGGCTGGTCTTCCATGGAATCACCTAGCTGCCTTTTAAAGGGGTTTATACAGTTTAACACCCTCATTTAATGATTAAGAAACTGAGGCTCAAGGAAATTGATTTGTGATTTGGTCACGCAGGTGGCAAGATGGGATTTATCCTAATGTTAAAGGATTATAGATTTAGAGCTAGATGAGACCTTAGGCAGTTAAGTGACACCATAGTGCACAGAATGCCAGAGTCACTTAACCCTGTTTACCTCAGTTTCCTCATCTGCAAAATGAGCCAGAGAAGAAAACAACAAACTACCCGTTTGCCATATCTTTGCCAAGAAAACTCCAAAGGGGTCATGAAGAGTTAGATATCTCTGAACAACCACAAGAGACCTTAGAGGCCATTGAATCCAATCTCATTTTATAGATGAGAAAATTGAGAACTAGACTGGGGAAAGTGACTTATTCAGAACCACTCAGCCAATAAGCATCTGGGATAGGTTTTGAAGTCAGGTCTTCCTAATTCATAGATCATGACGTGATCTATGTTTAGAGATGGAAGAGACCTTAGAGAAGTAATCTGCTCCAACTTTGCCTCAATTTACAGATAAAGAAACAGATCTGGAGAGGGGGACTAATTTACCCAAGGTCACAATGGTGTTAAGAAGAAATTTAGCCTTACCAGGACAAAATAATTAGCCCAGCACCATGGCCTGAGAGCGGAATGTGATGGAAATGAAGGGAAGAGCACGCATGAAGCATTGGATTCCCTCACCTTGACGCCTAGAAATGGAATCAAACCCAGCCATGAGGCTCCCTGAGAATGACCGTGCCCAATGAGAGGCCCAAGGAAAGCGGGGGAGAAGGAGGAAGGGAGCAGGAAGATGGGGGGCTCTGAAGGCAGAAGGACCCAGAAGCAGCTTGAGCACCATGCATGCACACAGATGATCACAGATGAGTTTGTGGAAATCCGCAAGAACAAACTCTACTTACTTCAAGTACCTGCTGCTTGGGACCAGTGGGACAGAGGAAAGGAGGAAGGAAGGGGATGAGAGAAGAAAGAAGAAAAGATACGAGTTTGACAGACTTTAGGGGAGAAAAAACCCCCCACCTTCAAGCCATTCTCAGAAAGGCAGGAGCTCCCTGGATCATGCCTCTAGAGCTGGTATCCAGTCCAACTGCCTCAATTTACAGAAAAGAAAATTCACATCTAGGGAAATGACATGCCCAGAGCCATAAGTGGCAGAGCTGGGATTTGAAATCCAGTGTATATTCCACTGAACCTTAAAGGACTTCTTGGGGCACCAGCTCCAATCATCCTCCCTCCAACAACCCTCGACTCTACTGTCGGAGCTGATGGAAAACAGGTCATACTAACCCTTTCCATCTCTCCCTCCCTCCCAATAAAGCAAAGTTATCATCCAGATTGGTACTGATTTTGAGTTAGGAAACCCCTTTATTTTACTGATGAGGTCCAGAGAGATGAACTAACTTATTCAAGGTTACAAAAGTAGCAAGTGGCTGACTCAGGATTTGAACCCAGATCCCTGACTTCTAAATCTGGCACTCTTTCCCTGGTAACATACTTAGCTCATTTTTTTCTTGCCACTCAAGTTCCCATTTAGTAAGAGGCCATTGCTCAGATAGCTGCCTACTTGAGTGGAAGATAGAAGGGAAAATCTTCAATGGAGAATCTTTTGTTGGCTCATGAGACACTTCCACACAAGATTTTGTAATTTCATGATTCTACAGTTATCTTTCAATCATGCAAAAAATGTATCAAGTGCCTACTATGTGCCAATTATTGTGCTAGGGATTCAAAGCCAGTCTCTGCCCTGAAGAAGTCTACCTTCCAAAGGGAAAGACAATATGTATCAACACGAGTATATATGATGCATATAAAGCAGATACAATATCCACCAAAGGTCTCTTCCCATAACCATCTATCCTCTGCTCTACTACCCAAGTTAGCAATGGAGGTCTGATCCTGTCACACCTGCTCTATGAGCTCCACTGGCTCCCTATTATCCCCAGTATTAAAACAGAAATGCCTCTGCTTGTGAACTAAAACTCTCCTACCTTGTTCAAAACTTCTAGCTCTATTTATTTATTTATTTATTTATTTTTAAACAGCTCATTCTTCTTCCTTGAACACACTGACTCATTTCTTATCTCCATGTTTTTGCACTGTCTGTACTCTTTGCTCGGAATGCTGGGTCTCTATTTTTCTGACTTTCTTCAAGGCTCAGTTTTAATTCCACTTATGCCAAGAAGTCTTTTCTAGTCTCCTCCCCACTCCCACCCCAGGTGTTGATTCTTTACATCCTCAAATTGTTTTCTAGGTACTCCACATATATCTTAAATAAGCCTATTTTTTTAATATTTTGCCCCTCCCTCTTTTTTTAGAATATAAGCTTCTTGTGGCTGTTTTTGCCTTTCTTTGCAGCCCTAGCCCTTTGCATAATACTTGGCACACAATAAGCACTTACTAAATGCTTGTGTATTGACTTGGAGGAACTTGGTAAGTTATGATCTCTCTTGTACATAGAATTAATATGAACAGAACTAAACAGAAAAAGAATGGAGAAAATAATTGTCTTTTCATGACAACTTTCTGATGAGCAGAGCCAGAACTAGGTATAGGCAAATTAGGCTGCAGCCTCGGGCATGTGCAACATGCAGGGGCATACAATAGTTAATTCAGAATATTCCTTTTTATAGTTGGACAGTTTTAATGCCAGAAAATTCCCTTTTTCATGGCTTGTAGATATTTATGGGTACACTGAAAGCTCAAAGCCTACTTGTAAAATTTTCTTGATCACTCCAGTTTATTAATGTTTTGCCCTCTCTTTGATCACCTTGATTTTATTTTGACTATATTTATATGTACACATATTCTTTCCTCTAATAGAATATAAGTTGCTTGGTGGCAGGGATGGTCTCATTTATTTATTTATTTATTTATTTAATTTTTGCTTTTTTGCTGAGGCAATTGAGGTTAAGTGACTTGCCCAGGGTCACACAGCTAGGAAGTCTGAGATCACATTTGAACCCAGGTCCTCATGACTTCAGGGCTGGTGCTTTATCCACTGCACCACCCCGATGGTCTCATTTTTAAAAAATCTGTCTCCTCAGTACATAGCACAGTACTTGGTACATAGTAGGTAAATAAATAAATAGTTTTTCATCAAAGGGAGGGAAAGAAAGGGAGAAGGAAGGGAATAAGCATTTATATTGTGATTACTATGCACCAGGCACTATGCTAAGCACTCTTATAAATATTATCTCATTGATTATGGTACCTAAGGGGCTCAATTCCTCAATTTAGTCCAGGGAGGGAAATGTAATGTCCAAATCTTGCCCAGGATACAAAAATACTGTGTCCTGGTTTTGCAAGTAGAATTTTAGGTGGAGAATATTATTCAATGAGGAAAACTATAGACTACTTTCTTAATTATGAGCCACAAATGGTAGTTCTGAGCAATCTCTTATTAGCACCCTCTCTCTGGGCAAAGCCTGATCTCCAGATAGCTGGCTAGCCAGAAGGATGAAATCTAAGGGTTTTCTTCTGGGTACCTTTGGAGGATGACTTGTCACTCATAAAACCGGTTTTGTTCCCTTAGTTGGGAAGGATCCCTACCCAAAGATCTGCCATATTGTCTGAGACTGGAGAAACATGTTTAACTGGCAAGAAGCCCTTTCTTTGGGAAACTCACTTCAGCCTGGAGACTTTCCAGCCGGATAATGTGTTGGTTAGATGAGGAATTTTTCTCCCGGAAGTCTTCTCGGAGGGCGTGGACTTGCATGGAGAGCTGGCGTTCCACTTCTGATGCCTGGGAATAGAAGAGAACACAAGGATTTTAGCTGAGACACAGTGGGGTAGGGCTTTAATTCTCCCTCTAGGGACCAGTTTGTATCTCCCATAATTCTTTTGCCAAATTTAATCAGAGGTTGATGTGACAGAAAGCTTTCAGGTCATGAGACTGTGCTGTACAAGGTCAGGTTGAAGGATTTATAGCCAGAGTTCTCAGACATTTCTTTGGGTGTGTCATGGACTCCAACAGCCTAAGAATCCTTTCTCAGAATAAAGTTTTTAAATGCATAAAATATAACAAAGAGAACTGCAAATGAAACCAATTCTGTTGAAACCTAAATTATCAATATATTAAATATTTTCATATTTATTAATATAAAAAGCATTAAGTAGCAACATATAAAAATATTAAGTAATTAAAAGACTAAATAGCAATATATCAAAATAGGAGTTTTATATTCCCTAATACTGTTTAAAGCATTAAATAGCAAAATATTGTAGTTTATATTTATTAATCATATGAAAAGCATTAAATAGCAATATATCAAAACATTGAATAGTTTTATATTTATTAATCATATAAAAAGCATTAAATAGTAACGTATCAAAATATTGAATAGTTTTGTATTTATTAATCTTATGGGAAGCATGAAATAGCAATATGTAAAAATTAAATATTTTATGTTTGTTAATACTGTATTAAATGACTAGAAATAGATAAAACTATCAAAGACTTTATATTTATTAATATTGTATTAAAAGCATTAAGTAGCAATATAGCAAAACATTAATTAAAATTAAATCATTAAATCAATCAATTAAATAAAATTAGAATATTTAAATATTAAATACACAAACATCAGGGTAAGATATCCTGCATTAAAGGGTGGCAGATTTAGAGTTGAAAGAGCCCACAGAAGTCAGCCTGCCCAATCTCCTCATTTTATAGACAAGGAGATGAGGGCCAGGGGAGATGAAGGCTCTTGTCTATTAGCTTTCCTGGCAGTCGTATCCCACTGTTGAATCATATTGAACTCACAGAGTCCACTGTGATTTAGCAGATGATTGTAGCTCTCAAGGGCCCCCCTCAGCTAGAAGTGGGTCCCCTGCCTGAATAAATGCTCTGCCACAAAGTAGGTCAGGACCACAGAGAAAAGTTATAAGGCAAATAGACTTTCGAAATGGGATGAGTGCAGTGATCAACAGCTGGGTCCATCAGCTGCTTCTCTAACAGTTGCACTCCCGACATTCTCCAGTTTCTCTATCAGGCCCCAGAAGCCTTTTCTCTTTTCCCCCTAGAAGTTCCCTTCACTCCTGGATTTCTCTCAATAGAATCACCTTCTGTTTTCTCTTCCTCTGACTGGCTGGCTCTTTCCAAAATCTCTGTTTGAAAGTGGATGCCCAAGCTAGCTGGATCTCCATTCCTCCCTTGGCTACATTTCAGACTCCTCTAACTGTCCTTGTCAATTCCCTCACCCTGGATATTCTCTACCCCCTTCAGCTTCCTTTTATGGCTAGTCTTGCCCCAATCGATTGTAAACTCCCTGAGGACAAGGCTTTTTTCTTTGTGTTTGTATTACCCAGGCTCATCACAGTGGCCAGCACTTAGTAATAAACACTCAATAAATGCCTAGCCTTGACTTGAATGAGAACTGACAGGGTCATTTATAACCTTGCCTGCTGAAGGGTAATCTATGACCTGATATCTATTCTAAGGATATTGATCAATTGGCAAAATGAATTATGGAGCTAGAAAGCATCTCAGAGGCCACCTAATCTCAGCTCTTCAATAGATGAGGAAATTAAGGCAGAGAAAGACTAAATAACTCTCAAGGACACACAGGTAGTAAGCAGCTGAGGGAGGAGGGACCATTTAGTAAATCCCCTTCTTTCACCAAAGAGAAAACTGAGGCACCACTGGGGGAAAGTGACTCAATCAAATCTCAAGGACTGATGGAGTTAGCATCCCCTTTCAAAGTAGGTTTGCTTCTTTTTCATAAAAAGATTCTGGCTCAGACCTTCGGATAGAGGAATTTACTGTTAGCTGATGTGGAAGCATACTAAGCTTACCCCCTTTCCTCTTTAGGTTATATATTAGAGAAGAGAAGCATTTATATAGCACCTACTATATGCCAGGCACTGTACTAAGTGCCTTACAAATATTATCTCATTTGATTTTCTTTTTCTTTTTTTTTTTAACTGAGGTGTTTTTTTTTTAATTAAAGTTTTTTATTTGCAAAACATATGCGTGGGTAATTTTTCAACATTGACACTTGCAAAGCTTTCTGTTATAAATTTTTCCCTCCTTCCCCCCACCTTCTCCCCTAGATGGCAGGAAGTCTAATACATGTTAATTACATGATTTTCTTTTTTTTGTATAAAAAAGGTAATAAATATTCTTTTTTCCCATATTACAACAGCAAAATATGTATACATCTATCTGTGTGTATCCATATTCACAGAAATATTATAGTACAGTACATATCCAAAACAAAAAAGAAACTATCATTTTCACCAGTTATTTACATTCACAGATATCACTCCTGTGTAAGATACAGCATCACATCACTCACTGGAAATCTAGCATCAGTCCATTGGATATTTATCACAGCTCTCCATTCTTGTCACTATAGGCAAAGTTTATGATCACAAAAAGTATATTTCTTTGTTTTAACATTTCTATTACATCTCATTTGATTTTCAAAACAACCTTGGGAAGTAGGTGCTACTATTATTCCCATTTTACAGATGAGGAAACTGAGGCAAGCAGCAGCTAAGTGACTTGCCCAGGGTCACACAACTAGGAAGTGCTTGAGGCTAAATTTGAACTCAGGTTCTCCTAACTCCGAGGCCAGTGCTCTATTGTGCCACTTACCTGCTCCAGCTAATATTATTATTATTATTTGCTGAGGTAATTGGGATTAAGTGACTTGCCCAGGGTCATACAGCTAGGAAGTATTAAGTGTCTGAGGCCAGATTTGAACTCAGGTCCCCCTGATTTCAGGGCTGGTGCTCTATCCACTGGGCCACCTAGTTGTTCCCACCCCCATCCCCCACTAATACTTTTTAGATGCAGAGACTGATGCTCTAAGAGGTTGGGAATCACCCATGATCACCAGGCTGGTGAATGCCCATGGCAGGATTTGATCTCTTTACCTTCACAGGCAGCAGTCTCACTGTGCTTTTTCCCATTTATCTTCCATCTCCATGACTTTGTCTTGGCTATTATACAGGCCAAGAATGCTTTGCCCCTTTATCTTTGCTTCTTAAAATATCTATCTTGAGGATTTAGTTCCAATCTTACTTTCCAGAGGATTCCTTTCTCCCCAAATCCTGGTACCTTCCTTCTAAGGTTACCTTTCATTTATGTGTCTTGTGTGTAAACACACACACACTCTGAGTTATGCATTTGTATTATATTATATGTATTTGTTATCTCTATTAGAATGTAAGCTTCTTGAGGGCAGGGACTGTTTTTGCTTTATTTATATCTCTCCTGTCTATTATAATGACTAGCACCAATAAGTCCTTGATTAATGCTTGATCATTGATTCTGCCATGTACATGTCCTGCTTAGCATAGTGCCTGATACGCAGGAAGTATAAACATCTATTTTTTACATTTAGGATCGAATTGAATGATAATCATAGTTTTGGGTTTTTTAAAGCTTTCTTCCTCACTTTGCTTAGAAATCAGGAGCCTTATGGGCCATTGGTGATATTTTAGACAGCTACATGGCACGAAGCACTGGGCTTGGAGTCAAGAAGAATTAGGTTTAAATTCAGGCTCAGACATTTCCTAGATGTGTGACTCTGGGCAAGTTATTGAACTTGTCTGCCTTGGTTTCTTCATCTGTAAAATGGGAATAATGGGATTGTTGTAAGCATCAAATGAGATAATATTTGTATAGTGCTTAGCACAGTGTCTAGAATAAACTTAATAAATGCTTGATTATTTCCTCCTTAGAGCTGGAACATCTTTTGAAAAAAGTGAGGTCAAACTATCCCTTCATAAAGGAAATTGAATCAACTGCTTCCCTGTAACCAGACTGCCAACTGTTTAAATGACTGCCTATGCTAGAAGGTGACAAGAGGAAGGCAGTAATGTTTTCAGAGTCAGCTGATTGTTGTTGGGCAGAGTGAAAGGGCAGTGATAGAGCTGGGCCTGTGAGGAGATGCCCAGGGGCTCAAGATTCTTTGTGTTACATGTGCAAAAATGTTTGTAGCAGCCCTTTTTGTAGCGGCAAGGAACTGAAAATTAAGTGGATATGCCCATCAAATGGGGAATAACTGAATAAGTTATGGTTTATACATGTAATGAATGGAATATTATTATTCTATAAGAAATGATGAGCAGGCTGATTTCAGAAAAACCTGGAAAGACTTTTGATGAACTGATGCTAAGTGAAGTGAACAGAACCAAGAAAACATTATACACAGTAACAGCAAGATTATATGATGATTGGGGCAGCTTGGATAAAGCACTGGCCCTGAAGTCAGGAGGACCTGAGTTCAAATCCAGCCTCAGATACTTAATACTTCCTAGCTGTGTGACCCTGGGCAAGTCACTTAAACCCAATTGCCTCAGGGAAAAAAAGATTATATGATGATCAATTGTGATAGACTTGGCTCTTCTTAACAATGTGGTAATTCAAGGCAATTTCAAAAGACTTGGTATGGAAAATGTCAATCTGCCTCCAAGGAGATAACTCTGGAGACTGAATATGGATCAAAGCATAGTATTTTCACTTTTTTATTTGTTTTTTTTCTTTCTCATGGTTTCCCCCCCCTTTATTCTGATTTTTCTCATATAACATGACAAGTATAGAAATATATTTAAAAGAGTTGCACATATTTAACCTGTATCAGATTACTTGCTCTCTTAGGTAGGGAATAGGGAGTTATTTGGAACACAAAGTCTTACAAAAATGAATGTTGAAGATTATCTTTAGATGTATTTGGACAAATAAAATACTACTGAAAATTTTAAAAAAGATTCTCTGTGTTAAAACTAGCATGTTGGTGCCAACAGTGGGATTCTGTTTCCAGCCTCCTACTAACTTCTGCCTATCAAACATTCTGACTTCTCTTGCAGGAAGAGGGGGTAAAATTGGTCAAATAAGAAAAAAAGCCCTTGTCAATTAAGTCAAGTGATATTACCAAATCAACAAGCATCTATTAATCTTACCAAGAGAAGTAAAATACTAAGTGTGTGCAAAGGTGTCAACTCAGTTTTTTCCCCAATATAATAAAGTTTTTTTTCAAGTTTTAACATATTATAAACATATAGGTTAGGATTACTATTATCTCTCTCTGTGTCTTATTCTTTCATTGGATCAAAATAACCAACCCTTCAAGTGGTGAAACATACCGCCAAATATTTCTCCATCTCTGACATGCTTGATTTGGCCCAATTGTCAACATTAGCCAGCTTCCTTCCTCTTCTTTAGAGGGAGCTTTAGTCACCAACCCCATTAATGACATAGGGTCATTTCTCTAGCCTGGTATATTTAAATGGAAGTACTTTCAAATGCTTCAGAAGTGTTGGCCACTTAGATGCTTGCAGGGACTGTTTTTTGCTTCTTTTTATCTCTCTTGCACTTAGCAGTGCCTGGCATATATTAGACACGTAAAAATGTTGACTGATTGATTGCTAGTCTCATGGAAGAGATAAAAAAAGGGGGCAGCTAGTGGATATAGTGGATAGAGTACCAGCCCTGAAGTCGGGAGGATGAGAGAGAGGGAAGAGAGGGGGGGGGGAAGAGAGAGAGAGAGAGACAGAGAGAGAGAGAGAGAGAGAGAGACAGAGAGAGAGAGACAGAGAGAGAGAGAGACAGAGACAGAGAGAGAGACAGAGACAGAGACAGAGAGAGAGAGAGACACAGAGAGAGACAGAGACAGACAGACAGACAGACACAAAATAAACTCAATGCACCTGACCTCAAATCAGTAAACATGCTCAGGACGGGTGGAGGTCTGCTCTCTTAAGCCTCTGCCTGGTTTATTGCTGGCTTTAAAGGTGACATAGAAGGACAGAAGAGCTTCATAAAGGACTTGCACCTCTTTCTCCTTCATCCCCCTCCATTCCACACGTCTATACTTCTTACCATTGGTTAACATCCTTTTCTTCCTAGAAGGTCAAATCCAGGTCTCCCATGAAACCTCTTTCTGATAATTCCTCCAATTGAAAATAATTTCTCTCTCCTCAAATGTTCCCAGAGTCCGTTGATTTCTACTTTATCTCTATCATGTTCGACTTGGCTTGCTGGTATTGTTAACAACTGTTAAGAAATAATTCATTTGAACCTCTGCTCTATTCCAATCAGTATCAATCAATTTGATATGATTCCATAGGGATAATGATTATAAGTTTTGTATATTAGGCCTCAGAGCTATGAAATTGTGAGATCACTTGTTTAATCTTAGGAAGCTAACTAGAGGCCTTCCGCCCTTGTTTTTCCTTGTCATGGTAAGTCCAGTGTGGCAAAGGTGACTCACTTACCTGGGTAGTCTAGACCATTCTCTCTTATCTAACATGAGCAGATGCTTATTTTATGACTATCTTATAACCACTTAGTCAGTAGAGATGCCTCATGCTTCACCCAATCTGTGACCCTCCTGCTAATGTGTCATTTTTGGTCCTTAAGAGAAAGGTCTATCAACCAATGAGATCCTATATTTTACCATGCTTCTTTTGCATATTTGGACATCAGACTCCCTATATACAAGATCCTGGCAGAAGAGGGCATTTCAGATAATGAGGAACAGCTGAGGTCCACTCATTGAGGGGACCATGGACCCTTTTAAAAAGTGCCATTGACTAAAAGCTCTGTCTCAGTCTCTTTTATTGTAGGTTGGACAATATTAATCTCCATACAACCCAACAACAATAGCTAACAGCTATACAGCATCTCAAAGTTGCAAAATACTAGTCAACATATGTGATTTTTATTGGATCATCCCAAAAGGTCTGGGAGATATAGGCTATTATTATTCCCATTTTACAGATGATGAAATTGAGGCAGTTTAAGTGATTTGACAATGATCACTCAGTTACCAACAATGAGGACGATAAGCATTTATATAGTAACTTACACCAGAGCATTACAGAAGTCCTGGAAGGTAGGGGTTATTATTCTCCCCATTTTCCAGATGAGGAAACTGAGGCAAATAGAGATGAAGTGATTTACCTACGGTTACACAGCTGGTGAGTATCCGAGGCAGGATTTGAACTCATATCTGTCCTGATGAAAAAGTTTGGCACTCTCTTCACCATAATACCCTAGCTACCCCATCGTATCGTATTTTAATAGATTGCAAAGCCCCTGAAGGCAGGTGCAGTATCTTTTCTAGATTTGTGTTCCCAGTGAGTGGATAGAAGTGGAATACAGAATATCAGAAGTGGAAGAAACTTTGATGTCAAGCATTAAATACAGCTCTCTCATTTCACAAAATAAGAAACTGAGGTTAAGAAAGATGAAATGATTTTGGGAAAAGTCACACAGATAAAAGATTGCAGAGCTAAGATATGTACTTAGGGCCTCTGATTGCAGATCCATCAATCTCAGTTTTAGCTAGGGTATTTCTACCGGTGAAAACCTTTCATCCTTTAAAAAAATGCCCAAAATGCTTCAGGTCAGCAGAAAGGGCTTATTTTAGCAGACCTCCTGTGGATAAAAAAAAAATTCAAAAAGGCACTTTTCTCTCTCCTATATAGAGAACACTGATTAGAGTGCATGGGAACTCTATAGGCAAAGATAGACTTGAAGAATATGAGGTAGGATGCCAGCACCAAGTATATTAGTGTAAAAGACACAGAGCGTGCTCTGACTTGCCTTTCCTGATGGGCTCTACAAAGCAAGTATGAACAGTCCCTCCTTGGTCTATGTCCACTTTGAACTTGGGGAGGCTCCTTATAATCAGTCCTGATGTGGGCTTGTACTGGCTGATAAAGAATATTCCTTTAATTGACTGTTGAGTCAAAAGACACGATGACTCAGGGATTTGAAGAATTCTCTAATTGGCTGCTGAACTGTTACGTAGTGGATATATAAAAATGTCGAATCCCCCCTCTTCCCCTCTCCATCTCTTTTTTTTTTGGCTTGAAAGCTTTGAGGGCAGGAGGGAGGAAGAGGGCTGCTTTATCTCCCAGCTAGCTCTTATGGGTCTATAATATATATGGCTAGCCCTGTTTTTTTATGTTTTTGTTTTATTGATTATAGGATTGAGTATCCTGCGATGGCATCATGTAGGCAGAAATTATGCTTTTTTTGTTGTTAAAGCTTTTTATTTGCAAAACATATGCATAGATAATTTTTCAACATTGACCCTTGCAAAGCTTTCTGTTACAAATTTTTCCCTCCAAAAGGCCCCACATGTGCAAGAATGTTTGTGGCAGCCCTTTTTGTAGTGGCTAGAAACTGGAAATTGAATGGATGCCCATCAATTGGAGAATGGCTGAATAAATTATGGTATATGAATATTATGGAATATTATTGTTCTGTAAGAAATGACCAGCAAGATGATTTCAGAGAGGCCTGGAGAGACTTACATGAACTGATGCTGAGTGAAATGAGCAGAACCAGGAGATCATTATACACGGCAACAACAGTACTATATGACGATCAATTCTGATGGACACGGCTCTCTTCAACAATGAAGTGCTTCAAACCACCTCCAATTGTTCACTGAAGAAAATCATATACACCCAGAGAGAGGGATGTGAAATGTGGACCACAACATAACATTCTCATACTCCTTGACTGATGTTTGCTTACATTGTGTTTCCTTTATCTGATATATCATTTGTGTAGATAAGATTTTTCTTGTACAACAATGATAAGTTTGGAAATATGTATACATATATTCGATTTGCCAATATTTTAACATAATTAACATGTAGTGGATATCCTGCCATCTAGGGGAGGGGTGGGGAGTTGGGGGGAAAATTTGTAACAAAATGTATAACAACTAATTAATAGTTCAAGAAAGTATATATATATATTAATAAAAGCAATTATATTAAAAAAAAAACAAATTTTCCGCTCCTACCTCCCACCCCTCCTCTAGGTGGCAGGAAGTCTAATACATGTTAATTATGATAAAATATTTGGCAGATCGAATATGTGTATACATATTTATACAGATATCTTGCTGTACAGGAAAGTGAAAAAAAAGACCTGAGAAGGAAAACATAATGCAAGCAAACATCAATAGAAAGTGTGAAAATGCTATATTGTGGTCCAAACTCAGGTCCCACAGGCCTCACCATGGGTGTATATAGCTTTGTTCATCACTGAACAGCTGGAACTGGTTTGAAACATCTCGTTGTTGGAGAGAGCCATGTCCATCAGAATAGATCATCGTATAGTCTTATTGTTGCCGTGTATAATGATCTCCTGCTTCTGCTCATTTCACTCAGCATCAGTTCATGCAAGTCTCTCCAGGCCTCTCTGAAATCAACCTGCTGGTCATTTTTTATAGAACAATAATATTCCATAACATTCATATACCCTAATTTATTCAGCCACTCTCCAATTGATGGGCATCCATTCAGTTTCCAGTTTCTAGCCACTACAAAAAGGGCTGCCACAAACATTCTTGCCCATGTGGGGCCCTTTCCCTCCTTTAAGATCTCTTTGGGATATAGGCCCAATAGAAACACTGCTGGGTCAAAGGGTATGCACAGTTTGATAACTTTTTGAGCATGAAACTATGATTTTTTAAGAGTATGGTGCACTAGTATGTAAGTAGCTGATGGCAGAGAAATTTCCTGTATCAGGAGTACAGACACTTTAAGGGTGTGTGACTAGGAAAAGGCAGTCATTCAAGGATGATAACAGCTTCAGGAAGCATCATCCTTCAAGTAATGGCTACTGACTCTAGAAAGTCACAGGCTTTTTAGAACCTGGTAGAGAGCTACACCCAAGGGAAGTTATAGAAGGAAGAAAAATGTCTAGGGCCAGGAGTTGGAAGGTTCCCCTTTATTACATATACATGTACCTCACTATCAGTATACTCTTAAGTTTGTGTCCATTTCTCTTCCCTCACTATGGATTTTGTGTGTATATTTAGAAGAGTGTATCCCAGGCTTGTGGGGTATAATGTTTTGCATCAATTGTTCTTATATTGCCTTTTCTAGTTGAATCAACGGGCTGATTGTTGATAAGAAGCACACCAGTAGGGACTCAAAAACTTCAGTGCTAGAAGTATAGCTCTTCAGGGTTACCACTAGAATCCTGAGGGAGAACAATGGTCATCCACTATATAAAAACTCAACCTGTGAGTATAAGTGCAAGTTGGGAAGTGACCTAGAGGAGGTGATAGATTAATTTCATAGATTGAGAACTGAAAGGAAGGAAACTTGGAGAAAATTTTCATACATATTATATGATTTAATTTTTGCAACAATTCTGTAAGAAAGCAATGTCAGGTTTGTTTTACATATATATATATACATATATATAAACACACATATATGTATGTATATATAAAACAAATGTGTGTATATAATTTATTTAACAGTAGCAAACTGAGGTTTAGAAAAGGACAGTAGTCTTTCTCTATGTCCTCACTATTACTTTGTATCTCTCTGGCACTTATTTTTTTTTATTTGCGGAGTCGATCCAGATAAAGTGTCTTGCTCAGGGTCAGACAGCTAGTAAATATCTTGTTTAAGGCTGGATTTGAACTCAGGTCCTCCTGACTCTAAGACCCATGCTCTATCTTCTGCTCCACTAATTGCCCCTCATGGCATTTATTAGATACATAGGAATATAGCCTTAAAGCTGGAAAAAACCTTAGAGGCCATTGATCCCTCTCCCCTTTATTTTGCAAATGAGAAAACTGAGGCAGTGAGAGAGGAGGTAAGTGGCCCAGGATCACACAGTAAATGTAGGAGGTGAGAGTTCATCTCCTCCAGGATCCTATTAGAAAATCATCCCTGCTTCTCCCCATTTTTTAGACTCTCCTTATCATCTGATTCTTTCTCTGCTGACCATAAACATGCTCAAATCTCTCTCTAACCTCCCTCAAAAACAACCAACCAACCAAAAAGCACCCCTTCATTTCCCTGTAGCTATCACCTTCTTACTATCTTCCCTTTCAGAGCCAAACTTCTACAAAAAGCTCTCTGTCCTTTTTTCTCCATTTATTGTCTCCTCATCCTGCCAGTCCCTTTGAAATCTGGCTTTGGTCCCCAGCACTCAACAGAAAGCACTCTCCCCAAGGTCACAAACGATCTTTCAGATAGCTCCTAGCTAGGTCTCCCACGATATCACCATCATCATTATTAATCTGGATGTGCAAAAAGAAAGGTTGCCCAAATTAAGATGGTGGTGGGAAGTCAGTTCATTTTGTGCTCTTGAAGGTGCCATCGTTCCTGCCAGGGGCCTTTTGTTCCTGGCTGAACGAGTCGGCTCTCCTTAGGGTCCTATGACAAGAGATGGGCTGTATTTTCCCCCAGCTCCACACTGAGCTCGATGCAAGTCAGAGAACATCTTGTCCTAACAGCTGAAAAATATCTCTTGGCCAAATCACCCCAGGAGCTCACATTGATTGAGTGATTTAAGTGAGAATTCCGAGAATTTCTCAAGATGAAACAGATACATTTCATCCTGTTCCCAGGCTTTTCATTTTGGAGCAGCGCTTAATGAGATGCTGCTGCCTTGGGAACAGCCCGATGTTCATGGTCTGGGAAGGCCCACGTCTGCCAGACAACATGGGATTAGTGAGTGAGCTGCTCTGGCAAGTGTGTCTAAGCTGCTTAAAATAAGGAAATCAGACTAGATGCCCTGCCCTGAAGGCTCCTTCCAACTCGGACTTTCTGGATTCTGAAGTTTCTTTCCAGAGCTAATATTCTTTCCAAGGGTCTTCCCAGTCCTAATATTCTTGGTTCTAAGATCTCTCTCAGGCCTGATATCCCTTGTTCTAAGGTTCCTCCCAGCTTTGACATCCCCTGTTCTAAGGCCTCTTCCATCTCTACCATTCCCTGTTCTAAAATCTCTCCCCCGACATCCTATGTTTTAAGATTTAGCTCAGACATCCCATTTTCTCCCAGACCTGACTTTGTGCCCTCTAGGACTTTTTGGCAATGACTATTATTAGTTAACATTCTTACAGAGCTCACTATACAGGGCACTGTGCTAAGCTCTTTACAATTATTCTCATTTAATCTTCATAACAACCCTGGGAGGTATCATTCCCTTTTTTACAGATGAGGAAATTGAGGCTTAAGAGATTTGTGCAGGGCCACACAGCTGGTTAGTATTTGAAGCTGGATTTGAACTCAGGTCTTCTTGACTCCAAGTCTGGAGCTCTATTTCATTACCTAGTTTCTATCTTGGATTTTCCATCCCAATAAATTTTCAGTGAAGATGTAGCATCGATTGAGTTTTTGGAAAACAAACTTCTGAATGGACCCTAAGTCTCAGACAGACCCAGGAGAGTGAAATCCACTCTGCTGGTTGACTGTTTTGTATCATTTTTACCCATTTGGAGTTTTCTTGGCAAAGATACCATTTCCTTCTCCAGTTCATTTTACAGATGAGAAAACCAAAGTAAACAGGATAAAATGACTTGCCCACGGTCACACAGCTATTAAGTGTCTGAGGCCAGGTTTGAATCCAGGAAGATCAGTCTTCCTAACTCCAGATCCTGTACTCTACCCACTGAACCACCTAGTTGGCTGAGTATTGAGATTAGTTCATGTCCTTTACATACAGTTCAATCATTGGGCCAAAAGGGAAATCTGAAATGAAAGGTTTCCCCTTTTCTTTTTTTTTCCCCTTTTCTTTTTTTCACCTCATATGCTTCTAACATCACCACGCACATGTACATACATACACATATACAAAATACATGTTATATCTGTGATAGATATTTATAAATATTACATATAAAATGTGATACAGAGACCAATGACATGGCTCTTTCCCTTCCATCTCGCCCTGGTTCAAATTCTTTGGCAGGTAGAGGAAGAGAGAGGACCTTGGGAATTTCTAATACCAAGTAAGAGAGTTTTCTGGTACAGAGGACTATGATTGCTAGATAGCAGCATGGGGAACCCTTTGGTGTGGAAACTTTTTCCACTGCAAATTCTCTGAAACAAAAAGTCACAGGGAAGTGACTTGGGGCACTGAAAGGATAAGTGAATTGTTGATGGCCACACATTTGACAGATCTACAAAGAAACAGGACTTCCAGACTCCAAAGCTGACCCTCAAGCCATCGCACTACAAAATTTCATCGCCATCATGAAGGAGTACTGGATATGGCAGGATCGTCTGAAATGTTTGCTGTAAGAATAAATGAATGAGAACTTGCTAAACTTTAAAAAGTGATTATTATTCTAGATACTGATGCAGATATGAATTGCAGACATCAAAGACTGACCTCTCTAGAATCATTGATTTAACTGAAAAGGGGAAAAAAGGGACCAATGTTAATTACTCTTATTTCCAAGAGACAAGGTTACATTATTCAGAATGTCAGATGCCCATGTCGATCTAACAAAAAAAAACACTCTTAGAAAAGGTTCAGGGTGAATAAAGGTTTTCAGTGTTCTCAAGGACTAACACAATAGAATTGGCTCAGTGTCTTCCCAGTCCTTGGCATACAGTTGTACTAAAAAAAAAAAAAAGTAATGAGATCCGCACTTCAGCAGTCTGTGGTTTAATGTAATGGCCGATAAGTTTTCAAAGAAATGTTTATTGAATAAATGAATGAATGAGATCATTAATCTGTCATTTCAAATGGATCTCACTGGTGTGTAGGATGAGGTTATTGAGATATATGACTACACCAAGTGTGTAGTTTGTAGACCCACTAAAATTTAAGATGACCAGTTTCTATTTTTTGTTTTGGGAATTAGAAAAAAAAGCTTTTGAGGGAAGCAGGTTGGGTTAGCAGTAACACAGGTCATTTATCTAACTGAAACACTATTAAAGCCTTGTCAGGGTTTAAACAAGGTAAATCATAAGATCACAGACTTAGAGTTAAAAAGGGACTTGGGAGATTATATCTAGTTTAATCTTCTCATTTTACAGTTGAAGAAACTGAGGCTAGAAAGGTTAAGTAATGAATATTTAGAGAAGAGAAACCAGGATGGATAAAGGTCAACCAGTCACTGGTATTTATTAAGCATCTACTCCGTGCTTCATGCTAATACTATGCTAAATATGGGATGATGAAGGTCTTTAGGCACATTCCCCATGAATAGGATTTAAAGAAGAATCTAGGAGATGTTTAGCCTGGAGAAGAGAAGGCTGAAGGAGATATCTCAGATGTCATCAAGTGGCTGAAAGGTTGTTGGGAAGAAGAGGAGTTAGCCAGTTCTAGGTCTCACTGCCTACTCCCTGATCCTTCCCAGAGCAAAACAAGAAAGAGTAGACATTATAAAGAGTCCAACTTAGACTTGATGTCAGGAAAACTTCCTAGATTAAAGCTGCTCCAAAGTAGCATGGATTTGCCTCTGCTGGATCTGTAGTTAGAAAAACCTGAGTTCAAATCTAGGCTCAGATATTTATTAGCTGGGTGATCCTGAGCAAAGCACTTAATCTCTGCCTCAGTTTCCTCATATGTAAAATGAAGCCAGTAAGAGCCTCCTGAGGCTATTGTCAGGTTCAAATGAGGTATTTATTTTGTAAATACTTTATAAACCTCAGAGAACTCTATATATGCTTATTATTTTTGTGGTTGTTCAGTTGTTTTTCAATTATGACTGACTCTTTGTGATCTCATTTGGGGTTTTCTTGATAGATACTGGAATGATTTGCTATTTCCTTCTCCAGCTCATTGTACAGATGAGGAAACAAACAAATTGGGCAAAATGCCCAGGGACACAATAAGGCCAGATTTGAACTCAGTACAGTTGAAGTAGGTTGTGTGTGAGGTTTCTGCTGTTGCTAAGACACTGGGAATTATAAACACTGGATTCCCATAGTCTTTGGAGGAAGCACTTTATGGAATTAAGTGTTTATGGATTGAGTGATATCAGATGGAAGGTAGGTTTCTCTCTAAGGTTACTTTGTGTTGGACTTACTCATGTACACATTAGCTTCCACATTAGAATGTAAGCTCCTTGAGGACAGGGCTTGCTTTAGCTTTTTCTTTGTATTTCCAGCACTATAAATAATGCCTAAAGTAAAAATCCAATAATTTTTTAGAGGTATCTGTGCTGAATGAAGAAGACTCATCTTCCAGAGTTCAAATCTGGCCTCAGAAACTTCCTAGTTGAGTGACCCTGAACAAGTCATTTTACCTGGTTTGCCTCAGTTTCCTCATTTGTAAAATGAGCTGAAGAAGAAAATGGCAGACCTCTCCAGTATCTTGGCCAAGAAAACTCCAAATGGACTCATGGAGCATGAGACATGACTGAAGAACAAAAAAATTTTATTGACTGATAGATTGTTGAATGATAGAATTGATAGAATCTTTCCTATAAAAAAAAACAAAAAAAAAAAAAACCAAAAAAACAAATGGGATCACTATGAGTGAACAATAACAACAACAAATTGAGAGTTGTTAGAATGTATAATACTGAGGGCAGGACCTGTTTTGACTTTTTCCTTTATCTCTAGCATGGTACACTGGGCCTGATACATTGTAAGAACTTAATACAATTTTGTTGGTTGCTAGAATGTAAGCTTCTTGAGGACAGTATCTTTGTACCTAACCCCATAGCTGCTAATAGTTGGCATATAACAAATGTTCACTGAATGAATGAACATAGGAAAATGAATAATTATGGTACTTCTTAAAACAGAATCTATGATTTCATTGGTACAGGGAATTTCCAGTGAGGAAACTCAATCTACCAACATTGCCCAACAATTGTTCTATCACAGAGTTGTCTAGAGCACAGAGAGGATCACAGGCAGGATTTGAACCCAGGTCTCCTTGAGGTTGAAGCTACTCTCTATTTGCTATATTCCAGGTGCCTTTTAGACATATTATACACTCTTAACAAACCATTGCAGTAGGCTGATTTCAGAAAAATATGGAAAGTTGTATATGAACTGATACAAAGTGAAATGAGCAAAACCAGGAGAACACTCTATACAGTAACAGTAATACTGTATAATGATCAAATGTGAATGACTTAGCTATTCTCATCAATGATCAAAGACAGTTCCAAAGGACTTGTGAAGAAAAATGCTATCCATCTTCAGAAAAAGATCTGATCAAGACTGAATGTAGGTTGAAGCATATGATTTTTCACTTTTTGTATTTTTTATGTTTTTTTTTTATTTTCACAGTTTTCCCTTTGATTCTGTATCTTCTCTCAAAACACAACTAATATGTTAATATATTTGACATGATTGAATATGTATAACCTAAATCAAATTGCTTATCATCTCAGGGAAAGGGAAGGGGAAGAAGAAAGGGAGAAAATTTGTAACTCAAAAATTTTTTTAAATGAATGTTAAATGTTTAACATATATTGGATCACTTGCTGTTCAGGGGAGGATGGAGGCAGAAAAATTTAGAACACAAGGTTTTGCAGAGGGGAATATTGAACACTATCTTTGCATGTATTTTGAAAAATAAAAATCATTGCTATTTTAAAAAATGAATGTAAAATTTGTCTCCATATATAATTGGGAGAAAATATTATTTTTTAAAAAGCATGTTCTTTATTTATTTACAAAGGAAGGTTTTCTGCATAGTGATATATAGTTTGAGATCACACAAAAAACCAAAAGCAATAAAATAATGTCTTTAAGGTATTCCTTTCTATAGAAAAGCTTCAGTTTCTCGTCTTAACCTTCTTTCTCAGAAGAGAACAAAGTGATTTGAAAAATCACATTGATTCTAATACTAGACTCACTACAAAGACTGGGAAAAGGAGGATATCCACTTGCTGGGGTAGGGAGGCTGCTTGACTTTTTGAGAAGTTTAGATAGAGTCAACTTGTCCACTATACAAGCAAAGGGATGTACCTTGGACTTCATCCTATATTATTAGGAAAAGAGCTATAAGTATGGGCAACCGGGGCTTTGTCCCAAGGCACTAAAATATAGAGGGCACTTATGGACCCTCAGCAGCATAGAAACATCCGAGCTTAGCAGATTAGGAAGAATAGTTGGTTAAAATAGGGAACTATCAGACAGCTTGCTTCCTGTTGTGGCTGCACAGTAGGAAAGCTTCTTTCCCATGCTAATCAAACCTAAGTCATGGCCTCTTCAGCAATGGTTTTATAATCAATCAATTAATGTGTACCTATTATGTGCCAGGCACCGTGCTAAGCAATAGGGATACAAATGGGAAAAAAAAGAAAAGAGAAATGAAACAATTTCTGGATTATCTGCAGAGTTGATAGTTAAATCCATGAGAGAAGATGAGGTTAAAAAAGAGAGTTTAGAAGGGGAGGAGGACCTATGATAGAATTTTGGGAAATACCTACAATTGTAGGGGTAACATGAATCATAAAATAGCAAAGGCAAGTTAGAAGGTATAGTCAGACAGGTAGGAAGAGAACAAAGAGAGAGTATCCAGAGAGGGTAAAAAGTAGTGTCAAATGTAGGAGATGGTCGAGAAGTTTGAAAACTGAGAAAAGACCATCAGATTTGGCAAGCAAAAGACAATTCTCTGGAGAGAACAATTGCAATTGAGTGATGAGACCAGAAGTCAGATCTCAAAGGGTTGAGATGAGGTTCATGAGAGGAGGAATTGAGACAGAGTACTGACAACTTTCAAGGAGTTTAGTTAAGAAAGGCAGGAGAGATATAAGATAATAGCTTGAGGATCCTAGGAGCTCCCTGTGCTTCAGTTTCCTTACCCGTAAAGTAAGAGGATTAGACAAGATGGCCTTAGAGGTTCCTTCCAGATTTAGGTTTCTAATACCACAAATGATAATCTCAAAAGCAAGGGTTCTAGAGTTTCTTTTTCTATCATCAAAGAAAGAAACGTAGCATCAGAGACATCACTAAAGTGCAGCTCTACACTATTCTCTCTGCTGACTTTCAATCTTCCATCCTCAATTACATTTAAAGCATCTTGACTGGATACCCAGGAGACATCTTAAACTCACTGTGTTGAAAATGAAACTTATTATCTTTCTGCCTATTTTTCCCCCATTCCCATCTCCCTTTCTTATGACTATTGAGGATATCCCTAGCCTCCAAATCCTTTGGGTTCCCAACTGATTCATTGTCTCTCAATCTTTGTAAATAATCTGTTGTGAAAGTCTGTGAATTTTACTTCTGCAATATTTCTCAATATGCTCCTTTCTCTCCTCTGACACTACCATCCCTCTGGTACAATTATAATAGCAACAGGGTATTCTGCCTGCCTCACATCTCTCTTCACTCTACTCCATTCTCCATTCAGCCACTAAAGTGATTTTTCTAAAGGGCAGATCTGATCATATTACTCCCCTACTCAATAAACTGCAATGGCTCCCTATTGCCTCCAGAATCAAATAGAAAATGCTGTGTTTGGCATTCAAAGCCCTTCATAGCTTAGTCCCCTCTTACTTTTCTAGTCTTTTTACATGTCAGTCCCTGACATATATTCTTTCATCTGGTGATGGCCAGGAGAGTTATTCCATGAACAAGACACTATCTCTCAGCTTTGGGTATTCTCACTGGCTGTTACTTTCCCTTTTCTACTTAGCTTATGGATTTCTCTGGCTTCCTTTAAGTTCCAACTCAAATTCTACCTTTTACAGGAGGTCTTTCTCAACCCTTTTAATTCCAGTCCTTTTCCTCTGCTAATCATTTCCTATTTATCTTCTAGGGGGCAACTAGGTAGCACAGTGGATAAAGCACTGGGCTTAGAATCAGGTAGACTCATCTTCATGGGTTCAAATCTGGCCTCAGACACTTACTAGCTGTGTGACCCTGGACAACACTTAACCCTATGTGTCTCAAAAAAAGTTTCTTTATCTGTAAAATAAGCTGGAGAAGGAAATGGCAAACCACTCTAGTATCTCTAAGAAACCCCAAATGAAATCATCTAGAGACAGACATGACTGGAACAAGTGAACAACAATTTATCCCGTATATGGCTTGTTTTGTATATGTTTGTTTGCATGTTGTCTCCACCATTAGATTGTAAAATCCTTGCTTCACTTTTTGTATTTAGTGTTTAGCAGAGTTGCCAGCACATTGTAGGAACTTGATAAATGTTGATTGAAATAAGTATTCGATCTAAAGAATCATGGTAAAACTGAATCAAGGCAGTGCCCAGTTTCCTAAGAACATGCCCTCTAAGAGATTGTCAAGGACATTCCCCTTCCCCCACCCAAAGATTTGGAATTCTCATCTGAACTCTCATCTTCCTAGAATTCCAAATATTTTTATTTCCAAAGCCAGACAGCACCAAGGTTACTGGAAAACTACTTTGGACTGATTTTCCTCCCATGAGAGAAAGTATGAGGACAGGTGGGAATTGGGGGATGTTCTCCTGAACTAGTTTAAATTTAGGGCAGAGAGAGAAATGATGAGAATAACCTCTAAGTCTCCTCCTCCCCTACCAGAATACAGAATGCTTTCACTAAAGTCAGGATACCAGAGAAAATGATTTCCATATTAAACTCTAAGAAGTAGAGGAGAATGAACTTACTCCTTGTTTCGGCAGCTGGCTCTAGTCAAAAATCAGTGTGGTTCAGTAGATAGGAAACTTGATGTTGAAAAAGGAAAACATGGGTTCAAATCCTGCCTTGGATCCCTTTGCTTCTTTATGTTTCAGTTTTCTCATCTGTAAAATGGGGTAATAATAGCATCTCCTTCCCAGAGCTATTCTGAGGACTCACAAGCCTTTAAGGGTTATCGTTGTGGTTCAGCCTTACTTTTTAGAGGACCAATGGCACCATAGGTGATGTTTTGACTTTCAAGTGAATTGGATTGTGAGGTAGAGTTTTACAAAGTTGTTAGTTTCGCTCTTCCAGAGTCATCAAAGTTAAACAGCAAGACAAAAAAGTCAAGACCACTGGAGATGGCCCAGGAGGATCTATCTTTGAAGTCTGATCCCACCCTAAATGTTCCATGGTACCCACTTCAGCCACCTGCATGGCCATTGGAACACATTGTTCTCATCCACCCATTCTACCAGGGGAAATCTTCACATGCTTGGAGTAGCACTTCTTTAGCACACTGACAGATTTGAAGCCCCTTGGTTACCTTCAATATACTTTAGCCCATCAACAGAGAAGGATTTATTGGGGTACATGCTATAGCTTCTTGGAGCTAGGTAAGAGTTAGATGGCAGAAGGACACCAAAGGTGGAAAGCAACCTTGAAAAGGGCAAGAAAAAATGAAACACTTATATAATAAGATTGTAAATATTCTGATTCTAAAAACTGCCCTTTTTGTCCAAACTGATAAGTCAGAACTTCTTAAATAAAGACCATAAGATAGTCAAGATTTGTTCCTAGGGGATAGAACTGGAATTAAGAGCTAAATGCTTGACCTGAACTTTTATCAAAGCTTCTCCTGTCCCAGGGGGATTAACAAGTTAATTTCCTTTCTTTAAAGCATCCCACAGGAGAAGAGGATGTTCTAGCCATCAATGCTGCTTAATGGGATTGAGGAAGACTTTTATGTAAATTGTTTGTGACAGACCAACTGCTTGGGTGCTTCTCCCAGCATCCCAATCTTACTTGTTTAGGAGGGCAAAGGTACAAGCTTTTTAAAAATTAAATTAATTAATTAATTATTTTCCCCCCATTTGACCATTTTAATTTTACCTTGACATTTCTACATTGACCCTTGCAAAGCTTTCTGTTACAAATTTTTCCCCTTCCCCTAGCTGGCAGGAAGTCCAATACATGTTAAAAGGGTACAATCTTTAAATACTCAAAACTCAGAGATTCTTTCATTATACTTTCTGTAATCATGCCATTTGAGGCCTTTTAAAATAAATGGTCATTATATTTGATTGACAGATTGATGGGTACAGCCTAATAGGCTTCTTTCTTGCTTTGAATCTATAGGGTATTTGACAGCTTTCAACTCAATTTACTTTAGACATTTATCGGACACTTATAATGTGCCAGGTCCATTATGCTAGACATTGGGCATACGAAGACATAAATATAACAGTCCAAGAGAAAGTACTAACAACTGGGACTGGGGGTGGGTGGAATTAAGAAAACTCTTGTGTCGGTGGGGAGGACTGGAGCTTTGCTTTGAAAAAAGCAAGAGATTCTAGGAGGCAGAAGTGAGGATGGAGAGCATTCTAGACATGGGAGATTAACTGCACAAAGATAACAGAGACAGGACAAATGACACGTGGAGGGAATATCTAATGGGTGGGTCAGTTCAGCCGGAATGGAGAGAGCACATAAAAGAAAATAGCCTTAAAATTTCCCTTGTGATTTTATCTGGACCTTTCACTAATTAATGAAGAAAGGTTGAATTTAGGCTTGCATTTAGCATAGGAGAAAGAAGAATCAAAGAATTTGGGACTGGAATGGATCATATAGATCAGAGGTGTCAAATTCACTTCCCCAATATAGCCCAAGCCAGAGAAAACTATAACTGCAGCTAGGTGGTGCAGTGGATAGAGCACCAGCCCTGAAGTCAGGAAAGGAAGACCTGAGTTCAAATCTGGACTCAGACACTTAACATTCCCTAGCTGTGTGACCCTGGGCAAGTCACTTAACCCCAATTGCCTCAGCAAAAAGAAAAAAAAAGAAAACTATAACCGGAAAATGATGAATAAAATTATTATAAATACAGAACAATATAATTCATATCAATCTGTGGTTTTCTAAATCCATATGTAGCCTACAGGAATTAATTTCTAGTGTTTTTTGAATTTGACAACATTGATATAGATCCTTACATGTACTGTCTATATTTTATAACTATATTGTCTATATTTTATAACTAACTCTAACTCTTTACACAGGAGTAACTAGGTGATGTAGTGGCTAGAGCGTCTGGCTTCTATTCATTCAGCAGGTGGTAGGTATGCTTCGTTGGCATGAGATCATACAATTAGTCCCTGGGAACAGACTCCAGATGATAGATGAGGTAACTGAGAATCAGCGAAGTTTTAATCTCTGAAGAATTGAGGCAAGAACATTTAACCATGCTAGTACATTTATCATTTTTCTTGAGGAAAATGATCAGAAAAGATGTGTGTTCTTTCTTCCCTCTAGAAATAGCATAGGTGGAAATTATTATCAAGACATCATTCAGACCTTTCTATTAACTAATCAGTAAGCATATATTAAGTGTATCCAATGTTGTGCTAGATGAGCCCTAGGGATACAAAGATAGAAATGAAACAGTTTTTTTCTTCAAAGAGTTTACACTCTAATGCAGGAGACACACACACACACACACACACAAATATATGTATGTGTACAAATTGTACCTGGAGCATTTGTTTTAGAGCATACCAGTGATTTCACTGAACTAGAAAACTCCCAGCTGAGGAAACACCCACCTATGCAGATCAACGCCCCATTTGGAGAGCTGCCCAAGGTACTTTGGGGGTTAAGTGATTTGTCTGGGGTCACACAGCCAGTATGTGGCAGAAGTAGTGTTGAACTGGCAGCAACAATATTATATGATGATCAATTCTGATGTATGTGATTCTTTCCAACAAAGATGATTGAGGCCAGTTCCAATGATATTGGTTTTTTTTTTTCCAATGATATTGTGATGAAGAGAGCCATCTGCACTCAGAGAGAGACTGGGGACTGAGTGTGGATCACAACATAACATTCTCACTCTTTTTGTTGTTGTTTGCTTGCATTTTGTTTCTTATTCATTTTCTTTCCTTTTTGATCTGATTTTTCTTGAGCAGCAAGAGAGTTGTATATATTATTATTATTAATATATTTATATTATATATCATATATGTAATATATGATATATAATAATTATTGTTAATATATAACACATTGGATTTAACATATATTTTAACATGCATATCATATATTGGATTGCTTGCCACCTAGGGGAGGGGGTGGGGGAAAGGAGGGGAAATCTGAAACACAAGGCTATGCAAGGGTTAATGTTGAAAAATTATCCGTGCATATGTTTTGAAAATAAAAAGCTTAAAAAAAAGTAGCGTTGAACCCAGACAAGCCCTTGTTATCTACTATGTTGCACTTCTCACAAAATAAATATAAGGTAATTCCTCTTCTCCCACCCTGGAAAGGTACTTTTTTTTTTCTCAGTAGTATTTCATTTTTCCAATTACATGTAAAAATAATCTTCAACATTTATTTTTGTAAGACTTTGTATTCTAAATTTTTCTCTCTCCTTTAATTATCTCCTCCCTCTCCAAGACAGCAATCTGATATAGGTTAAATATGTGCAGTCTTTCTAAAAGTATTTCCATATTTTTTATGTTGTATAAGAAAAATCAGACCAAAAAGGGAAAAAAAGAAACAAATAACAACAAAAAGGTAAAAGAACTATGCTTCAAATCACACTCAGTATTCACAGTTCTCTCTTTAAATGCAGATAGAGTTTTTAATTCCAAATCTATTGAAATTGTCTTGGATCACTGAATTGCTGAGAACTAAATCTATCATAGTTGATCATCACATAATTTTGTTGTTGCCGTGTACAATGTTCTTATTTTGCTCACTTCACTTAGCATCAGTTCATGTAAATCTTTCCAGGTTTTTCTGAAATCATCCTCCTGATTGTTTCTTATATAACAATAATATTCCATATTATTTATTTACCATAACTTATTTAGCCATTCTCCAACTGATGGGCAGCCACTCAGTTTCTAGTTTCTTGTCACTACAAAAAGGGCTGCCACAAACATTTTTTTTTGTACATTTGGGTCCTTTTATCTCTTTGATGAACTTCTTTGGGATATAGACCCAGTAGTGACACTGCTTGATCAAAGGGTATACAGAGTTTTATAGCCTTTTGGGCACAGGGGAAGGCACTTCTTTATGTAGTAAATTTCTTGAGAGTCTGCTTTTATTCTTGTTTTGGATTTCTAGTGCTTAGCATCATGGTGCCTGGATTATATCTGCTGCTTTAAAAGTGCTTTTTGAAATTGATGGCATGTTGAATTTCAACTTTGTAAAACTGGAATTTCCATTAAGCTTGGATTATCCAGGAGCTTGGCCCTAGGGCACACAGGATTAGCGATTTAGAGCTGGGAAGGAATTTTGAGGTGGTTTGGTTCAATCATCTCATTTTACAGGAGAGAAAACTGAAGTCTGGAAAGGCTGAGTTGTCTAGGGTAGAGAAGGATTAAGTGGGAGAACCTGGTTTTGAATCCAAGTCCAATTTAGCTCTCTTTCCCCTGTACCACACCATAACAGTGGGGAAAAGATTCCCCTCCCTCTTGACTTCCCTTGGCTGAAGTAAATCAGAGGAATCCAATATGGAAAAGAAGAGTTTAGTTTACTGAGAAAGCTGCTCAATAGCCGGTAATCCCCTTGTGCTTCAATCTACCAGTAATATCAGGCAATTGTACATAAATACTCTTCTCACATTTTGCTTCCCTCAGATTAGGTATCACCTGATGGTTGTCATGGAGATGGAAGCACTACTAACAAAGCTTAGTCCCCAAGGACTTTACAACAGGGAGCCTGGTTCTGGTGTATTGAACTCACTGGGGAAGCAAGATGACTTGTGGGCGGGGATGAGCATGGAGAGCAAAAGGATGCTGGGAGGAAATTTCCCATCAACAAGGGGACAGAGAGGACTCAAGTTCTGCTGTGACATTCAGGGCTCTTTGGTATCTCTTAGCTACCAAGCCAAGTCATGGAATCAGATCAGAGATCTCATTTTACACATCGATTAGTCAATCAATAAACATTTACTAAGCAACTACTGTGTGCTAAGCACTGGAACCAAGGTCTCAGAGATGTGATGTGACATGTTTAATGATAAAGTTAAGTTCTAAAAAAGTATGTGGATGCTGGTGGGAGGGATGGAAAAAGTGTTGGATTTGGAGTTCAAGGATATGAATTCAAATTCTGCCCTGATTATTTATTCCCTGAGTGACTTGGAAAAATGAACTTCACTTTTCTAAGCCATAATTTCTTCATTTGTAAATAAGGAGGCTGGATCAGATGGTGTCCGATGACTCTACAAGCCCTAATTCTATTATCCTGGGATTCTATGAATTGGGTTTCATTAGGTTTAATTATATTTAATCATATCAGATAATTCTAATTCTTTGATTTGAGTTTAATTCAACTATCCTGGGATTCTTTAATTTTTCACTTCCCCCTCCCCCCAAAAAAAAACCCCAATCAAACAAACTAACAACACAACCTTGGGAGGAGACAATGTGTTACAATGGGAAAAGTGTTAGCTTCTGGTCAGAAGGCTTTTGTACTTTATTACCAGTATGACCTTGGCTTGAACACTTGACTTCTCTGGGTCTCAGTTTCCTCTTCTGTAAAAAAGGCTTTGGAATAAATGGCTTCTGAAGTCCCTTGAAGCCATTATCCTACAATTCCCAGAAAGTCATAGGCAGATGAAAGGGTCCTCATCCTTTCACTTTCCAGAGAAGACAGTAGATTTAAAGAAGATTTAAACAATTTACCTAGAGTCACAAAAGCATGGTAGAGATCACCTTTTCACTTATCAACTGTGTTCTTAGGCAAGTGACATCACTTCTTCAGGACTCAGCTTCCTCCTCATATGTACAAAAATATTTGTAGCATCTCTTTTTGTGATGGAAAAGAATTGGAAATTGAGGGGATGCCCATCAATTGAGGAATGGCTAAACAAATTGTGCATGAATATAATAGAATATTATTGTACTATAAGAAATGAGGAGTAGATGGACTTTAGAAAAACCTGGAAAGACTTGTATGAACTGATGCTGAGTAGAGTAAACAGAACTAGGAGAATTATACATAGTAACAATAAGATTGGGTGATGATCGGCTATGATGGATTTAGCTCTCTTCAGCAATACAATGATCCAAGACAATTCCAAAAGACACATGATGGAAAATGTTATTCATATCCAGAGAAGAACTGATGGAGTCTGAATGCAGATCAAAGCATGATATTTTCATTTTTGTTTTGTTTTTTTCTTTCTTATGTTTTTTTCTCTTTTGTTATGATTTTTTTTAACAACATGACTAATGTGGAAATGTTTAACATGATTGGACATGTATATCTGATTGCTTGCCATCTTGGAGAGGGGAGAGGAAAAAAAATTGAAACTCAAAATCTTATAAAAATGAATGCTGAATGGTGATGGATTTGGCTCTTTTCAATAATGAGGTGATTCAGACCAGTTCCAATAGACCTGTGATGGAGAGAACCATCTGCAGCCAGAGAGGACTACAGGGGGCTGAATGTGAATTATAACATAGTATTTTCACCTTTTTGTTGTTGTTTGCTTGCTTGTTTTCTTCTTTCTCATTCCCACCCCCTCCCCTTTGATCTGATTTTTCTTGTGCAACAGGATAAAATACGTTTAGAAGAATTGTACATGTTTAATCTATATTGGATTACTTGCTGTCTAGGGGAGAGGGAAAGTGGGGAGGGAAGGAGAAAAACTTGGAACACAAGATTTTGCAAGGGTGAAAACTTGAAAAGTTGAAAACTATCTTTGCATATATTTTGAAAAAATAAAAAGCTATTATTATAAAAAATGAATGTTGAAAACTATTTTTACATGTAATTGGAAAAATAAAATACTATCAAGTGTGGTGGAAGGGAGAAGACTCATTTCCTTATTCAGAAAATGAAGTCCCTTCTCAATCTTTGAAAGTCTATGATCCAGCTCTCCCAAAAAGCCTTCCTTTACCACTCTCCCCAACTCCAAATTCCGCCAGTGCCACACAGTCATTAGTTCCCAATTTAGAACTTCATCACACACTGTCTGCTTATTGTTCTCCAGGTATTTCATCCATGCAGCCCTTATCTCAGCAGCTTTTCTCTAAGCTCCTAATCTCTTCAAGAGAGATTTGCATTTTCTTCCAGTTCCTAGAACAGGCGCTGGCAGAGTGCAGTTACTAAATAAATATTTGTCTGAACAGGAAATCTTTATTTTAGAATCAGATTTATGATTCAGTTCAACGAGTATTCATTAAGTACCTACTATGTGCTAGACACAGAGGACTCATAAAGGAAAAAAACCCAAACAGCCAAGGAGCCCATTCTATTTTGGGGGAAACAATGAGGACAAATAAGTAGATACAAAGTAACTTTAAAAGGGAAAGATACAAAATGTACACAAATCAGTAACCACAAAAGATATACAAAGTATTATCAAGTCATTTCAAAAGGGAAAAAGTAACAGCCAGCCGGGGGAGGGAGGGAGTCTTGTGTAGGAAGTGAAATTTGAGCTTTTCTTTGAAGGAAGCTCAGGGTTTTGTGAGGTGGAGGAAAGGAGGGAGGGTGTTCCAGGCTTGGGGGCCTGCCTATACAAAAACATGGAGGGCAGGAGATGGAACGTTATGGTGGGGGAACAGAAAAACCTTTATTTTAAAACCAACTCTATTAAGTCAGACTGCCAGATCATGATATATTTATCTCCTTAGTCATGATCTTAAGTTAACTGGGGTGCTGAGAAAATTTTCAACTCTCTGTTACAAAGGATTGACAACCTGCTCCCTCCCCTTCTTTTCTATTAGTTCAACAATTCCCAGGTTCATAGACTTTGAGCTGGAGAGAAGCCCCGTAAGGTCATCTAACTGAACTCCACTATAGAAACTGAGGAACTGAGACAATGACTCACCTAAAATCACACAGGCAGTAAGAAGCAGAATCTTATGTTATGTTGCTGGTAAACTACTGATTCATTATTGACTACTGATTGAATATATATATATATATATATATATATGGGGGGGGCAGCTAGGTGGTGCAGTGGATAGAGCACCAGGGCTGAAATCAGGAGGACCTGAGTTCAAATCTAGTCTCAGACACTTAACATTCCCTAGCTGTGTGACCCTGGGCAAGTCACTTAACCCCAATTGCCTCAGCAAAAAAAAAAAAAGAATATACATATGTATATACTGTATATATATGACATACATATATATGTGTATACACACACACACATACTGATTGAAAAAATGCATCTACTGATTCATTATTTCAAGTCCAAACTTCTATTTGCCATTTAAAGTCCTCCACAATTTGATGCTTATTCCTAGAATGTTAGGGCAGCTAGGGGGCATCAGTGCACAGAGAATCAAGAAGACTCATCTTCCAGAGTTCAAATCCAGCCTCAGACACTTACTGTGTGACCCTTAGTAAGTCACATCGCCCTGTTTGACTCAGTTTCCTCATCTGAAAAATGAGAGATGGGAATGGAAAACCACTCCAAGATTTTTGCCAAGAAAATGGGGTCACATAAAGTCAGGCAATAAAAAGCTATGATTATGATTATGATTATTATGTAAACCATTTTCTACACATTTTATAAATGCTAGGTATTATTATTACTTAGTAAATATTCTACATGTATGTGTTTTTACGGGTGCACATATGCACATGTATATATGTTTGCACAAAAAACTTATAATCTTAGAGAGTTGCCTAGAACACAACAGGTTAAAGGAGCACACTACTAGTATGTGTTACAAGCAGGATTTGAACCCATACCCACCCTTTATGGAAGAGTCCCATAGTAGGAATTTTTTAAAAGTTTCATGATTGGCTGAGCAAACTTCCCTTTGTTCTCTGCAATATCTTATCACCTTCTGTGCAAATCCATCTCTGTTATTTATTTCCTTCTGGCAGAATGGATTCAGGGCAAAACAATCACACTGGTGCTCGCACATGCAGCCCACTGGGTGTTGCTCTAGCATGTGTGATGAAGATCTAGCAGAGAAAAGCAGGAGGGAAACAGCTGTAACATTCTACAATGAGCAATGCCTTGAAGTGTGCTGGTGAATACACACAGAGATGGGACAGGTAGGTTTATAAAAAGAGACAGCCTGGACTGGAGGAGAGAGCATGATGCTGAGGGTCAGGAGCCCTGGTTTCTATATCCGGAATTTTTGCTGGCTTTCAGGATGCATATGTCGGATATGGATATTGTCTACTTTGCCAACTTCCTTCTCCAGTTCATTTTACAGATGGGGAAACTGAGGCAATCACATTAAGCAACAGGTAGTAAGTGTCTGAGGCTGGATTTGAATTCAGGAAAGTGAGTCTTCCTAACTTCAGTGCTTAATGAATTGGATTGTGGCAGCATGGAGAACTGACTAGGAGTCAAAGGACCCTTACTTGCTGTGTGATTTTAAGCAAATCATCGAATCTCTGAAACTCAGCTCCTTCTCAGTAAAATGAGAAAGATGAGCCAGAAAGCTTTGAAGGTCCTGTCTAGCTCTCAAGAAGGTCTCTTCCAAGCTCTGAAATGTATTACCCATGTAAGTTTCAGAGATTCACTTCACTTCTATGGCCCTCAGTTTTCCCATCTGTAAAATGAAAGAGGTCTTTTAGCTTTATGTCTGTGATCCTGTAAATGAGAAATTTACATAAATTATCTGGACTTCTATTTCTTCTGACCTTAAAAAAAGTAACAAATCATCTATGTTCTAGGGTAGCAGTGCCCCCTCAGTGGGCAAGGGAGGCACCTGACTGGACCCTGCTCTAATGTCTAGTTTCCCCATGGTGGGGAGGCAACAGCTGAGGCCTGGGGGCCTCTGGCAAGCCTGCCTCCTGGCCTGAGATCAAGGGAATTTGCCCAGCTGTAGTTGACTTTGTAACTGACTTTGATGCCCAACCTGCCCATAAAAATGCAAATTGAGAGAAGGAATCTACAAAAGGCTCAGACCTGTTTGGGGAGAAGTACTAGTTAAACTGAGGGCACATCTCTGTCATTTGCTGGGGGAGGGGGGAATTAGACAAATACATTAAAGATAAGCCTGTCACCTCTTCAGAACTTCCAAAATGAAAAATCCCTTCAATCTCTCAGGCAGAATTAAGAGATTTCATTTTCTCAGCAATTAAATGCAAAAAAAAAAAAAAGTCTATTTCCTACTTCTCTATTGGATTGCTTAGCTGATGTCTGTGTTGAGTCCAAGTCCTATAATCTTTAACCCAATGTTTCTCTTTCGCCTGAAATGGCTTCCTACCAATACTGGGCTAGTATAGTTAATGAGAATATTATGAGGCAGTGCTTTGAATCCACTGTACATTTACAAGCCTGAGAATTTCCTGAATAAGAGAAGCTGAGGAAAAGAAAAATGAAGAGTCCCAGTTCTTCTGCCCAAGGTTTACTGAAATGCCAGAGGAACCATGCCAGACAGTAAGAAAGCCAGGCTAGAATGCCCAGCCATAGCCACTGAAAAAAAAGGCTTCGGGGAAGAAATCCAAATGATTATTTGTGAATAAGCTACAGAGCAGTGACTGGTATTGGAAATTGTCTGGTATTCCTGCCTTTAATGTCCTCTGTCTTCCATTAAGCACTTAACTTGTCTCTTTTTTTTCTGGATAGATTTTAGAGACAGCTAGGTGGTAAAATGGACGGTGCTGGAAGTGAAATAAAATCCTAAATGGGTGACCCTGGGCAAGTCATTTAATCTGTATACCTCATTTTCCTCATCTGGAAAATGGGAATAAAAATAATCACCCCTATGTCACAGAGTTATTGCGATGACAACGTTAGAAAATAGAATAAACTCTTTTACAAACCTTAAAGCTATATAAAAATTAGCTATTATTATTATTTTGAGTTAAAAAAGAGAGAATATGCTTCTTGGCTATTTCGAGAGATAAAATGTCTAGAATAGGGAGCAAACAGTCACACTGTCTCCCGTTCTGTTCAGCCCTTATCAGGAGTACTGGGTTCAGTTCCGGGAATGACAATTTAGGAAAGTCACTGATAAACCAGAGTGCAGAACAACCAAATAGAGCAATTGAGATGGTAAATGACTTTAAATCCATGTCACAGATGGAACTGAGATGTTTAGCAAGAGATGACTCTGGTGGGTATAAGAATTATTTTCAAATGTTCTTAGACTGTCAGGTGGGAAAGGATTTAGAATTATTTTGCTCAGACCAGGAGGGAAGAACTAAATTCTTGAAGTGCAGGGACCATTTCATTCATATCCCCTTGCATCTCTGGTTTCTTAGTATAGTACTTGGCATGCTATTGGTGCTTAATAAATACTCGCTGAATGAATGAACAAGTTAGGAGTAATGGGTGGAAGTTTCAGAGAGGGAGAAAGGTTTGATGCAAAAATTTAAAAAAAAAGCTTTCCTTATAATTGTTGTTGAATGATGTTTGATTCTTTGTGACCTTATTTGGGGATTTCTTGGCAAAGATAATAAACTTTTTTTTTCTCCAGCTCATTTCACAGATGAAGAAACTGAAGCAAGCAGGTTAAGTGACTTACCCAAGATCTCATTGCTAGTAAGTGTCTGAAGCCACATTTCAGGCCCAGTACTCTATCCACTGGGCCACCTAACAGTTCTCCTAATAAACAGACCCAGTCAAAAGTGAATAGACTACCTTGTCAGGTAATGAGTTTCCTGTCACCGGAGGACTTTAATGAGTCCTGTTGGTTTGGACTTCTTTGGATATGGATTAAACTGCAATTCAGTCCTCCAAAGCCTCTTCTAACTCTGAGATTTGGGATTCTAGGACTTAGAAAAGAGAATTTAGAAGATGAAAGAACAGAGTGAAAAGAGAGTCCTAATTAAAGCCCAATTACAAAGGCAAAGGCACCTCCTTTCTGACCATCATTTTTTGAGATAATATATGCAAAAGACTTTGCAGACCTTAAAGGGCCATACATATGGGAGCTCCATCAGATGACCTCTAAGGTGCTTTCCAAGCTCTAAATTTATGATTCCATGATTCTTTTAGTTATGAAAACTCCATCTAGAAGCTGCCACGGAATCACAGATTTAAAACTAGAAGAGACTTTAGAGATCATTTGGTCTCACAATTTTTTGTGTGACATTTTAGAACAAATTAGATAGTGCTTAAAACAAGAATTTTATACAACTAGATACAATGGACATTGATTTCAGATACTGTTAAAATGAAAAATGGCCATCCCAGTCCCCTCATTTAACATGAAAAAGCTGAGACCAAGAGAGATTAAACAACTTCATAATGGTCATGAATTTGACACAAAGCAGGGTCAGAGCTTCTTGCTAATGTCTTGTTTCCTCCTATAATCTCAGTTCCTTTCATAATAGTCTAAGAGCTAGAGGAAAATTCTTCCAAATGTCTATCCATTCAACAAATATTTCATGATTATGGGTTATGTACATGGACCTCTGTTAAGAACACTTTCATACAGGATCACAGATCCAGATGGAAGGGACCTCTGAGGCCATTTAGGCCAGTTTAGTCTAGTCCAACTCCACCAATTTTATAGATGAAAAAATGAGTCTCAGAAAGAAGAAGTAACTAAGAATATATGGGGAAAGGTGAGTGGAAGAGCTGGGATTTAAACCTAGGTTAATTCTGCCACTTACTCCAACCTTGAGCAATAGATTTTATTCTCTGGATCTCAGTTTCCCCCTCTATAAAATGGGGGACTTTAGATGGGCTAAAGCCTGTGATCTTATGACTTGAAATTGAGTACCAAGTTCAGTGCCTTTGCTTAAAACTAAAAGACTAAGAAAACGCCATGATTGAGATGCTCTTGGAGTTCAAAGCATGAAAACAGGGAAGGGGAGAAAGGAGGACAGGAAAGGTCCTTGTGGTCCAGAATGACCAGAGGAGAGGAGTGGATGGGATTCAGAAAAGTGGAAGTAAAGCCATTCACTCATCACAAAAACCAAGCAGCCTGACAGTGATAGCTCTGGACAGGGGACAGCTTGGCAGGATCCCAAATGAGTTTTTAAAGGGTTGGTGCTACATATCTCTACCAGCTGCTCCTATTTCTCCTCCCTAGCAGCAAATAGACTGAATCTTCCATTATTAAAGTCTTAGGGAAGAGTTTCTCTCAACAAAGATTCTACTTAGGAAAGAGATGATTCTGCCACAATTTTTTGGGGGGGCAATTCTTAATGCTTTTCTTAAAGTCTAATGCTTTGTATAAGAAGTTACAAGAAGACTCATATTGGGAGAGCCAACATAGCAAATGGCAACATCCTACTGTTTCACTGAGGACAATGGTAAAACAATAAGGCTTCCATATTGTATGGATCTGTGAGTGCTCTGATGTGAGTGCCCTCTCCAAAAAAAGCAGGATGTATCCCTTCTAGGCCTCCATGAGTTACTGAAGCCCTAAAAACCCCACCATATTGAAGCTTCTCTAAATCATTCTGAATTTAGCTAGGCCTTTAAGTAAGAATTTAGAATTCTGGATTTCAGAATTGGAAGACTAGGGTTGGAAAGTTGCCTGTCATGAACCTCCTGTGGAACCTTGGGCCTGCCACCTCCTCTCTGGACCTCTATTTCTTCAACTGTGAAATGGGATGGGAGTGGTGGTGGGAAATGGATTAACTAGCTTCCAACTCTAGAACTTGGAAGATTGACAAAGTGCTTTAATGGGAACCATGATAACTCTGTAATAAAGGAGGTGTCAGCATTATTAGTTCCATTTTATAGATGAGGAGATTGAGGTTTAAGAGAGATGAAATAACTAGACCAAATCATGGCTTCAGACTCAAAAAATGAGGTTCTTTCCTCCAAATCTTGGACCTGCTGGTATGATCTCCCAGAGATCCTGACATCTCTGTGCCTGATTCCATCTGTGGCAAGAGTCACCTGATTTTGCCTGTGATTAACACCGTGGGCCCAGGGCTGTTCACACCCCAGATAGTATAAGACTAGGTAGCATATAAACAGTGTTTTCCATGAAATCAATGCTCTTATTTGCTGGGGCTTCCTTTTTGATTTCCTAGATTATGGATCTCATAGTTCTCAACACAGTTATCTGCCCTTTCCTTTCTATCTCAATTAACTTTCCTTGACCCAATTTCTCACCTGCCAATCTCATTCTTGGCTTGCTAGCTAGCCCCATCACTTGCTACCATTACCACTTCTTATATTTAAGTTTCAACATAAACTTGGCTGAGTTCTATTCCTGGATGCTTGCCAGAAATTGAGTCTTCACAAAGCCTTTCATTGTGGCAAGAGAGGAAGATTCAACTTTCCCCCCCTATTAAAAATTTTTAACTTCTTTGTTAAAACTATTATTTTGGAGGTGACCCTTCTAAGCTATGGCTTCTGTAGAGTACTTTGTTTTCCATAATGTTGATGAAATTGATCAAAAATTCAATATGATGAAGCAGTGGACAGAGCCCCAGTCCCAGAGTTAGGAGGACCTGAGTTCGAATGTGACCTCAGACACTTTCTACCTGAGTGACCCCAGGCAAGCCACTTTACCCTGCTTGTCTCAGTTTCCTTATTTGTAAAAGGAGCTAGAGAAGGAAATGGGAAACCACTCTAGTATCTTTGCCAAGAAATACTGTATGGATCAGGTATGAGTGGAATGACTGAAGAACAACAATTAGGAAGCTGCCTGAAGTTCAGAGGTCAAATGACTTGCCCACTAGTTTCTGTCAGAGGTAGGATTGGGATAATTTTCTTGATGTCGAGTTCAAATTCAGCATTCTTTTCAATCTACACTACCTCCCAGTGAAGAGGAACAGAAAATTACCTTGTATACATTCTGTATTTACCCATCTGTGTTGGTCATGCCTTAGAATGGAAGCTCTGTGAGGCCAGGGACTGTTTTATTTTTGCATTTTTATTCTCCCCAGCCCTGTATCTTGCACAGTATTTGGCACACTGTAGGTGCTTACTATATACTTGCTGATTGAGTGATTGAATAGTGAGACTATTCTTTCCAGGTTTGCCTCCAATGCAAGATCTTTCTGATCTTTCACTTATCAACATTGTCTCCCTCATTTAATCACTATTTGGGTCCAGATTGACTCAGACTGAATGTAAATAGCAGTCATTTCTGCCTTGGTCAACAACTCTGAGGGCCTTCCCTTCTCAGATTCATTCATTCATTCATTTATTTATTTAGATTTTCTTGGACTAGGTAAAAGAGGAGATTTTTTGCCTTATTTGCTACTTAGCCTTAACCACTAAATGGGTGTTGCCTCAGTCAAACTGAGACCTGTTGAAGGCCTTGGTTTAAAAAGGCCAAGGTCTGCCATTGCATCGGGGCCATCTCTAGTTGTCCTGATCTATATTTGGCCACTGGACCCAGATAGCTCTGGAGGGGCAAGTGAAGCAGGTGACCTTGCATAGCCCTCCCTCACTTAAATCCAATTCACTTACATGTCATGGCAGCCCCTTCCTAATGTCATGGAATTAGAGAATAAAGGAGAAACAAGAATGGACTTCAAATTTACTCAAATGCATGTTGTCTCCCTTAGTAGACAGTAACATTTTGAGAGCAGGGACTATCCCATTTTGTCTCTTTCTCTAAAAGAGAATATAGAGCTTGGTACATAGTGGGATTTAATAAATGCTTGGTGGAGTGAATTTAGCTAAACTAATATCCAAATACCACCTAAATCAAAACTGTTTTTAAAAGAAACTCACTAATTGGAGAATACTGCCATCAATATGTGAAGGTCTCAGAGTTGGACTCTCCTGGCTACCTCAACCATAAATTGCACATTAAGGGTAAACAGATCCATTAATTAGAAATAATCTTGTGTCTGGGATTAAAATAGCTAAAAGCATCTCCTGATGGGTCCTCTGGGGCCAGAAAGTATTTCAGATGTTACCAGACTATACTCTAGGGAAAATGTTGAAGGAATCAATTGTTTAATGAGAAAAGACATGCTTTTTATAATTGGGGCATGAGGGGTAAACTTGGAAAACCACAGAGGAGGCTAGTGGTTATATTTTTCAGGGCAGAGAAGGTCCTTCATTGGACCAGGATGCTGGTCAATGTCTTATTAGTGGGATTTGAAACCAAACCAACTGCTCTATCTGCCTTTTGTTTTGAATAAGGAATTTCCCAGGTCAGACCCTTTTGTACATATCTTGAGAGGCACTGTGTGATAATTTGGGAAAATGTGGATTAAAAAGATGCTGCTTTTGATTCAAATCCCGTATCTTGGAGGTGACAGAGCATCATAAGGGACAACTCAATCCAACAAACATTTATTAAATATCTACTCTTTGCCTAGTACTATGCTGGGAGACAAAGGTGAAAACAGTTTCTGCTTTAAAGAAACTTATTCTCTATTAGAGGATATGACATCTTAAGAGATAATCAATCAACCAACCAATCAACCAAAAAGCACTTATTATATACCTCTAATGTGCCAGTGGAACTCTTCCTGCCCTCAAGACACTTACATTTTTTTTAGGAAAGACAACATTAACATATATAGGAATAAATAAATACAACAGAATTTGAGGAGGGAGAAGGCACTAATGCTCTGAAAAGGTTCCCATACTATGTGCAAGGTACTATATTAAGTGCAAAAACAAAATGGAAACAGTCCCAATGTACTAAGGTGCCTATAGATAAATGGTTAAATGAGATGGCGGCACCCCATGTAAACATGTACATAAAAATATAATAATGGAGGAGGGAAAGAGCAATGACAATGAGAGAGATCAGTAAAAGCTTGCCCTAGAATAAAAGGAAATAAGCAGGGGGCAGCTAGGTGGCGCAGTGGATAGAGCACCAGCCCTGAAGTCAGGAGGACCTGAGTTCAAATCTGGTCTCAGACACTTAACATTACTTAGCTGTGTGACCCTGGGCAAGTCACTTAACCTCAATTGCCTCAGCAAAAAGCCAAAAAAAAAAAAAAAAAAAAAAGAAATAAGCGTTTATTAAGTGTCTCCTATATATTACATGCCAGGCACTGTACTAAGTACACATATTATCTCATTTGATCCTTCTAATAGCCTTATAGGATTGCTGCTATTATTATCCCCATTTTATAGATGTAGAAATAACTTACCTAGAGTCACATGAGCCCTGAAGCTGATTTTGAACTCAGGTCTTTCTGACTCCAGGCCCAATGCTCTATCTACTGAGCCACCCAGCTGTCTCTAGGCATTAGAAGTAGCCCATAAGTTGATAACGAACCATGAATGCCTATTTTCTGAGAACTAGGCCTGTTAAGTTGAGAAATGCTCATTGCTATATCAGCCTCAGGGAAATTCATTTTTCAGCACAGCAGTTCTCAAAGATCATCTGCTGAAGATCTGAGGTCTGTCTTGGTGTGACATGGCAAAACAGACCTTTGGGTGTGAAAGAATGAATTTTGGATACAGATGTTGTAATTTTAGGATAGCTTAGAAATGGATAATAGAAACCTATTTCTTTAAGGAAGAGAGGGTTGAATTGTCATATTGTAGATTTAGGGCTATAACAATAATTAATATTTACATTGTATTTTAGGTCCATCATTTCATTCAATTCATGCTGTAATTATTCCATTTTACAGATGGAGAAAATGAGGCTTCAGGATTAGGCTGATTCCCCAGAGTCACAGTGCCAGAAGCTGGATTCCAAGTTTAATAATCAATCATTCATTTCACTTTGGGAACCTTAGAGATTGTTTTGTCCAACCCCTTAATTTTACAGAAGAGGAAATTGAGTCCCCAAGTGGTTTGCTCAAGGATATACAGGTAACCTAGGGAGGCACTTTCTCCCTACCCCACTGTATCACCCATCAATGAATCAATGATCAATGAATATAAGCCATCAAGGATGTTCCTACATGTTCCCGTGATGTATCCCATAACCCATCAAAGATGTCTCCATTTTAATGCTTCTCATAATAATGAAGCCTTGTGATTTCTAAGGACCTCTGTCATCATAGCTGCATCTTGCCTACACTCTGAGCCTGACCAGAACAGTATCATGAGTGGAGGGAAAGCAACCTGTTTCCATAGCAACATCACCAGACTGGGACAATGTAATAAGCTGTAACTTAGCAACCTCTGATGAGGATTCTAGGCTGCTCCATCAATGACAAATGGGCAGCCTGGGATGAAATCGGTTGTATTCGGGTGATGTCAGAAGGGAAGTGAGAAATTGGGCTTGTTTGCAGAGACTTGGGGAATAATATTGACTGTGTGAAACCTTGCGGCATCCGTGCCTAAATTCTAACAGGGAAAACATGTAACTCTGCTCCCCCACCAACGTGGTTCCTGTGCCCATCAGTCGTGTGCAGAGGAGGAATCCTGTGTGGGGGAACAGAAAAATGAATTTTACTCAAGAGGCACCGAGTGCCTCAATCTTTCTCTGCAGTGAGCTATTCAGAGGGAGGATAGGGATGTGAGGGGAAGACTCTCCAAGCTCCAGGTTAGGAAATAAATATTGATCATAGATGCAAGCACTTTAAGACTTCCAGTGTTCTCAAAGTAATTCATGCCAGGAGAATTTTCCCTTTGAAAAACTCTTATTCCTCCCAAGACAGATCACATTTAGCTCTGGAAAGGCCTCTTTCCACCTCCATGTCAATTGTACAGGCTATCCCTCACGTCTTAAATGTTTCCCCTTTTCATCAGTTCAATTTTCAACTTCTTCTAGAGACAGTTCTTGATTCAATTTGTCAGAATCACAAAGAATTACAGTTTGTATATATCAGTCAATAAATATAAAGACAAAAATGAAAGAGTCTCACTGTCAAGGATCTTGCTTATTTACCTGTTGAAAATATACACTCCTAACAGAAGGTAAACTCCTTGAGGGCAGGAACGGTCTCATTTTTTGTATTTGTGGATTGATCTTGAGTCAACTCATGTTTCTTAACCACCATTTTGGTGACTTCACAAGCAGCTGGTATGGAAACATCAAGAAGTTTTGAGACCTTCTAGGTAAGTTAATCACCAATAAAAAGGTGATTGTGATGTTGTTTGTTGTTCACTCATGCCTGATTCTTTGTGACACCATGTGGGGTTTCCTTGGCAAATATATTAGAGTGGTTTGCCATATCCTTCTCCAGTTCATTTTACAGATGAGGAAACTGAGGGAAATAGGGCAAAGGGACACACAACTAGTATCTGAGGATGCATTTGAACTCATGTCTTCCTGACTTCAAACCTAACATTCTATCCACTGTGCCATCCAGCTGCCAAAACATGACAGTAGATGGCATAGAGACCTAGAATCCAGGACCAGAGGTAGGGATGGAGTGATGGATCCACTATTCTTTTCCCTAGTCAGACCATATATGGATCATCCTGTTCACTTCCATTTTAAGAAGGATACTGAAAAGCTCTTGAGTGGTGAGAAAGGAGTGACCAGGTGAAGGGTCCTGAGTCCATGATATATGAGTCAACTGTAGAAACCAGGAGTGTTTAGCAATCCAGAGGGTGGAACCAGAAACTTGGGTAGAATTTACAAAGAGGCAGGTTTAAGGAAGTCAGGAAATGATTCCTAATCAGTAGAGCTGTCCAACAGTGGACTGGAGCCATGGAACATTTGCCCTCACCCGAGGTCTCCAAGTAATGGGTGGATGGCCACTCTTGTTGGGCTGCTCTAGAGGAAAATTTTTTGGGGGGGATTAGATGATTTCTCTGAAACTATAATCTTTTCATTAGATCACTGGGGTTCCCTTCAGGTACTTGGTTTCTGGGTTTAACCCATCCAAAAAAGATCCCTTTCTTCCTGTTGTGTGTCTAGACTTCCCAGAAGCCTGACCATACATTGCTATATCCGTCATGAAGATTAAGAATGTTGCCTTGGAACAAAAGGGTCCAAGAACTTCCCTCTGTTTAAGCTAAGAAGAAGGGCATGTACCCACCTTCCTCTGTGATAGCAACGATGGCACCATGGTTAGTTACCCCACATGTAAGGTGATTCACTGGAGAGAGCATTGTGAGGAAGACCTGGATGCAAATCCAACCTCAGGCATTTATTAGGTGTGTGAGCCTGGTCAAGTCACTTAACTTCTGTCTACCTCAGTTTCTTCATCTGTAAATGGGAGTAATCCCAGCACCTACTGCATAGGATCCTTGTGGGGATAAAGTGAGATTTTTGGTAAAGCCTTAAGGAGTTCCATGAATCCTAGCTACTATAAGTTGTAGAGAAGATGCTGCCTTGCATCAGTAAAGGCAGTTTCCTCACCTGGGAGTTCCCTATATTAGTGAAATCACAGGTGGAGATTCACTATGATAATGGACACAAACAAGAGAAAGGTGGGCTTGTTAGGTGGTTCGATGGATAGTATTTAGGGACTCAAATTGGAGTCAAATTTGTGTTGTCACAAAATTTTGTGTTTGTCACAAAAGCAAAAATAAACAGCTCAGGAGTCAGCGACTCTTCTGGTGCTGGACTCTTTCAGATACCAATAAACATTCATCCCACCATCTATGAAGGACTCCCTCTCTTCAATTCCTCTGTCCCCCTCTACTTTCCTCCATTCACAAGGCCATCTTCCCCCCATCTCCACTACCTGGCCTCCTTGCCTCCAGTTCCTTCCTTCTCCAACCTGTCCTCACACAGCCAATGGATTCCTAAAAGCCAGGTTTGACTTTGTCATTCCCTATTCACACATAGTCAGCAGCTTCCCACTGCTTCCTAAATCCATTACAAACTCCCTAGTCCTCCCCAGTCTGACTCCCACCTCTATTTTCAGGTTTACGTCCTATCACTTCCCTTCACATCCTGTCTGTTCCACTCAAATGAACCTGCTTTCCAAATTGTTCTCTGGACTGGGCTTTCCAGTTTCCACTTCTTGCCTTTGCATAGGCTGCCTCCCACACCTGATACACACTCCCTCCTCATTATTGTTCAGTTGTTTTTAATCATATCCTACTTTCCATGACCCCATTTAGGGTTTATTTGGCAAAGATGCTGGAGTGGTTTAGCATTTCCTTCTCCAGATCATTTGACAGATAAGGAAGCTGAGGCACATAGCTTAAGTGACTTGCTCAAGGTCATTAAACCAGTAGGTATCTGAAGGCAGATTTGAACTCAGGAAGTTAGGGCTGACCATGTCATTCTCTCCTCAAATGTATTCAATGACTTCCTATTGTTCTTGGATAAATTACAAATTCTTCATCCTGGCATTCAAATCTGGCTCCCTGCTCTCGTTCCAAATTAATTTCCTATTGGTCTTCCTGACTCCAGACCTAGCACCATCCATTGTACTACCTAGCAACCTTCTTCAAGGACATATAATAATATTCCTAACCTTTTTCGAAGCACCGGCACAAGATCTTCCATGATCTCCCCTATCTGGATCCCCCTCCCCTTCTTAGAACTCTCCCTTCCAATTTCAGTTCATCTCTTTGATACAAAAAAAATTTATTGAGCAATTATTGTATACCTGGAACTATGTTAAACAACTAGAGACACAAAAGTCTAGATGAATTCAACCCTGTCCTTAAGAATCTTATAATTAATTGCAGAAGACAACATGGACATATAAAAGTATATGTATACATTTACACATATATATACTACATATGTTTGTGGGTGTGTATATATTATATATCATATAAAGCATATCATATATAATATATGCCATATTATACATAATATACACTATATTATATGTGAATATATATATACACATGCATATATATATGTAATATATACATATATATATACATAATATGTACAATATAATTGAGGGAGGTGGCACTAGTAGGATGGGAAATTGGGAAAGGCAGAAGAAACTCTTGAAGAAAAGTAAGGAAAATCAGAGTTAGGGATGATGAGGGGTCTCAGGCATGAGGGACAGCCAGTGTAAATGTTTAGAAGTAGGAATAGGAGAGCAGCTAGAAAACCAAAAGCAGCAAGAAGTTAGACTGGATTGTTGAGTGAATAGGAATAGGTTGAGGATAAGTTGTAAAGGGCCTTCAACACCCCACAAAGATTTTATTTGCTCCTAGTGGGAATAGGGAACCACTGTAGTTTATTGAGTAAAGTTAGATCTATACTTTGGAAACTTCACTTTCCTGTGGGAAGGATGGACAGGAGTAGGAAGAGACAAGAGGCAAGGAGGCAACTGCTATAAATGAAGTGAGAGGTGTTAAGGATCAGAACCAAGATGGTGGCCACATGAAGGGAGGGCATGAGACGGATGGGAATCAAGGCCCCTCTCAGATTTACAAAGTTGAGAGTGGTTTTGACCCAAAGAATCCTCCATCACACACCCAACCTGGTGGTGAACCTCTTTGACCTTGGCTTGCTGGAGAGGCAAGGGAGAACAGTCCCCATGGCAACAAAGAGTGGTCACAGCCCAGCTACTTAATGAGGTATTGAATATTTTTCATTCAATCTACACATTTTTCAGAATGTCTCTTTTAAGCATGAGGATCTTTACTCAGCAGGTCCAGGGACTGGAGCCACTGAGTGAAACTTAGCACTAGCTTTTTTTCTCAACTAATTATCTCCAATTTGTCTTGTATCTATCTTAATAGTATATACCTGTTTGCATGTTGTCTCCCACTTTAAACTGTAGCTCCTTGAGAGCAGGGCCTATATTTTACCTCTCTGTGGATCTCCAGCACTTAGCACAATACCTGGCACATAGTAGGTCAAAGTTACTCTTTTTTTTTTTCTTAAAGCTTTTTATTTGTATGACAAATGTATGGGTAGTTCCTCAGCATTGATCTTTACAAAGCTTTCCATTACAAATTTTACCCCCAGTCCCCTCCCCTCCCCTAGATGGCAGGAAGTCCACTACATGTTAATAATGTTGAAATACTTGACAAGTTGTGCAAGAAAAATCATATCTACAAGAAAAAAAAAGAAAATCAGAGAAAGGAAACACAATGCAAGCAAACATCAATAGAGAGCATGAAAATGTTATGTTGTGGTCCATATTTCATATCCCTCTCTCTGGGTGTATATGGTTTTCTTCACTGAACAATTGGAACTGGTTTGAGACAATTCTTTGTTGCAGAGAGCCGTGTCCATCAGAATTGATCATCATGTAATATTGTTGCTGCTGTGTATAATGATCTCCTGGTTCTGCTCGTTTCACTCAGCATCAGTTCATGCAAGTCTCTCCAGGCCTCTCTGAAATCGTCCTGCTGGTTGTTTCTTATAGAGCAATAATATTCCATAACATTCATATACCATTTGTTCAGCCACTCTCCAATTGATGGGCATCCCTTCAGTTTCCAGTTTCTAGCCACTACAAAAAAGGCCACCATAAACATTCTTGCACATGTGGGTCCCTTTCCCTCCTCTAAGATCTCTTTGGGATATAGGCCCAATAGAAACACTGCTGGGTCAAAGGGTATGCACAGTTTGATAACTTTTTGAGCATAGTTCCAAATTGCTCTCCAGAATGGTTGGATCCGTTCACATCCCCTTTTTTCCACATCCCCTTTTCCCACATCCCTCCAGCATTCATCATTATCTTTTCCTGTCATTTTAGCCAATTTGACAGGTGTGTAGTGCTACCCCAGAGTTGTCTTAATTTGCATTTCTCTAATCAATAGTGATTTGGAGCAACTTTTCATATGACTAGAGATGGTTTTAATTTCATCATCTGAAAATTGTCTGTTCATATCCTTTGACCACTTATCTATTGAAGAGTGGCTTGAATTCTTATATATGAGACAATTCTCTGTATATTTTAGAAATGAGGCCTTTATCAGAACCATTAAATGTAAAGATGATTTCCCAATTTGATGCTTCCCTCCTAATCTTGTCTGCATTAGTTTTATTTGTACAGAAACTTTTAAACTTAATATAATCAAAATTATCTATCTAGTGTTCAATTAGGAGTTCCAGATCTTCTTTGGACATAAATTTATTCCATCTCCACAGGTCTGAGAGGTAAACTATAGTTCCTCTAATTTGCTTACAATATCACTCTTTATATCCAGATCATGAACCCATTTAGATCTTATCTTGGTATGTGAAAGTTACTAACTCTTAAGGAAGGCTTCTTCCTCTCCTTTCTACACTACACTTATTCTCAGTTTTCTTTGACCCTGTTCATGGTGCAGTAGAGTCTGGAATGCTGTGATCTTAGCCAAGTCCTTTCTCCTTAAGCTAGGATCCTAGCTCTCCTAGGTGTCAAATACAGAAGTTGGATCAGACCATAGGCTTGTAACTGAGAGATAGTGAACTTGATTTTTTTAAAGGTTGTTTTCATTGTTTGATGATAAAACTATGAGTGACTTAGCTCTTCTCGGCAATACAATGATTCAAGACAATTCCAAAAGACACATGATGGAAAATGCCATCCGCATCCCGAGAAAGAACTACCGAGTCTGAATGCAGACCAAAGCATATTATTTTTACTTTATTTTTTCATAGTTCTTTCCTTTTGTTCTGTTTTTTCTTTTATAACACAACTAATATGGAAATCTATTTTCCATGATTTCATATGTATACATTATATATGTATATGAAACCTATATAGAATTACTTAACCATATTAGGAAGAAGGGGAGGGAGGGAGAAAATTTTGAACCTAAAAATCTCATAAAAATTGAATGTTAAATTGTTTTCACATATAATTGCAAGACAAAATACTATTTAAAAATTTTAAATTAATGCTAAAATTGTCTTTACATGTAATTGGAGAAAATAAAATTCTATTTAAAATTTTTAAAATGATGTTTTAAAAAATGAATGTTAAGGGAAGGATTCTGGGAAGATTGTAGAATAGGTAGCTCTTCAGATTCCCCTGATAAATAGAACAAATTACCTCAGGGTGAACATAGACTGGTGAAAAATCAAGAAGACTTGGGGCAAAACAGGGGTCTTCCAGATATGACCTGAGATTTGAAGGGTCAAGATTAACCCATGTGACATGCAAACCCTTCTGGGTTAGCTCCAGAGAGGTACCAAGTGGGAATCCCCTTTGATGAGCCAAGTGCAGCAGAGCCTCAGCAGGAACCACAGAGATTTTCACCTCCTGGAAAATTTTTTGAGTAGAGATTTGAGTCCAAGAAGAGGAAGTGAATGTTGGCTGATTGGGAATGCTAGGCTCAGCTGTGCTGCACAGATACAGTCCTGGGCAAGAAGGACCCAGTGCACAGGGAGTGCAGAGGCAGTGGGATAAGGATACTGTCTGCTGGCTTTGGGCACTTGCAAAGGGTGGAGCTCTTGGTTTAGAGTTCCTGGCCAGAGAGGAGAGTTGAGGTGAAACCAGAGGCACCATCTCCCACTTAGGATTAAAGGTGCTTACCCTAATACATCTTATTTAAAAAAATGAACCAGCAAAGAAGAAAGAATCCTACCTTAGAAACATATTATGGGAACAGGGAAGACCAGGGTTCATTTTCAGAGAAGGATACTTTAGTTTAAAAAAAAAACATCTACCCCAAAGAGTAACATGAAATAGCTCCCTGCCCAAAAAAGAATTTAAAAATCAAATGAGAGACACTGAGGAAAAACTAAAAAACTAAAAAATAAAAACCTTCCAAGAAAAACAAGATTATGAATAAAAAGTTAACTAGAAAAAGAGATAGTCTCAAAGATGAAAATAATTCTTTGAAAATGAGAATTGGGTAAAAGGAAGCCAGTGAAACTATGAGAGACCAAGAAATAACAAAACCGATTATAAAGAATGAGAAAATAAAACAGAATGTGAAACTTCTTATAAGAAAAACAAGAGATATAGAGAATATATCAAGAAGAGAAAAATCTAAGAATAATTGTACTACCAGAAAGTTGTGACCAAAAAGAGAACCTTAACAAAGTAATACAGGAAATAATCCAAGAAAATTGTCCTCGAGTGATAGAAATAAGGAGAAAATAGAAATAGAAAAAAATCCATTGATCACCACCTCAAAGAGATCCTTTGTGGAAAACACACAGGAATATTATTGCCAAATGTTGAAACCCCCAGATCAAAGAGAAAATTTTTCAAGAAACAAGAAGAAACTAATTTAAATAAGCTGGAGCTACAATTAGAATTGTACAAGAATTATCAGCAGCAACAATAAAAGACCACAGGTCCTAGAATCATATCTACTGACGATCAAAAGAACTAGGCTTGTGGTCAAAAATATCATATCCAGCACAATTATAACTTTGAATGAGAAAAAATGGACATTCAACAAACTTGGAGATTTTCAGGATTTTCTATTAACCAAACCTGAACTTAACAGAAAATTTAATATATAAGAGCCAATATCAAAGACCAATTTTAAGGAAGTCACCATGAACAAACTCTTTAAACATGGACAAATTATGGTTTTTTAAACATGGGAAATTTATACTATATGTTTAAGATTCACATAAACAACAGGATATCTCAAAAGAAAGATTGGCAAAGTTAAGGTAAAAATAGTAATTATGTTATACAAATGAAGTACAGAGGAAGAATAGATACAAAGGCATTAGAGGGGGGAGGAGGACTCATAGTTCTGAAAATCTACTCACGTCAGGAATGAGTTCAATGGGCAACATTACATATATATCATGAAAGGTATAGCACCCTCCAAAATCTATAAAGAAATAAGGGGGTTGGGATAGGCAGATGGGGAACAAAGAGTGAGGGAAGAAGATAAGGGAGGGATCTTTAGGTGAGGGAGGTTAAGTAATAACAAGTCACATTATGGAGTAGAATGTAATTAAGCAGTCAGCAGGGATAGTAAAGACACGTGTGTATATATGGTGTGTGTGTATGTGTGGGACGTGTATGTATGTATATATCTACATATGTATACATAAACATATCTTTTCTTAACTGTAGCCTGCACTACAGCACTGTAGGGGGTGGAGGGGCAGGGAGAAAATAGGGAAAAGAATAAAGTAAATAAGGTACAGCTGAGAAAAAAAAGAACAATTTACAAGGAAGTAAAGAAAAAATGGACATTCATGAATATAATTTCTTCTACTAATATATATGCATATACATACATACATATATATATATACACATACACTTTCTTGATCTGGTAACTAGTTGTTATATTTTGAATCCTTCCTGATTTTCTGCTGGGCAGAGGACAATGTTTTCTTTTGTTTTGATTTCTTTTGTTTTATATTTCTTTTCTGTTTTCCTTTTTTTTTCCTACTGTTTTTTTCAAATAAAATACATTAAAAAATAAAAAAAATTTCAAAAACTATCTTATTTTTAAAATGTTCATAACTATTTTAGTCTATTTGTTTTTACTTTATAATTCTATGTATTTTTGCATTTAAAAACATTAGTCTGAGGAGTTCCTAGTTTCCATCAGATGCTGCCAAAAGGGGACCTTGACACAAAAAAAGACTAGAAAATCTATAAGGTTCCCTGTCATTCTGACATTTGATGACTCCGTACACAAGAAAATGTGAGCCCCTTCAGTACAGATAACTTTATTTTTTTCCTCTTTGTATCTCCAGTGCCTAGCACAATGCTTGGAGAATAGGAGATGCTTAACAAGTATTTGTTGATCAATTGTTTAGAAGTAAATACAAGATAATTTGGGAGGGAGAAATAACAGCTGGGAGAATAAAGATCTTTGGTAATTTGAGAAGGGGAGAGCAGTTGGTGGAGGAAGAGGGGCTGTGGTCACCTCAAAGATTGAAGGCAATTCCAGCTTGTACCATGGCTGTGAGGTCAATATTGAGTTAAGGGCACAAAGTGGTTTTTGAGGCTCGTCAGCCCACTGATAGTTTCAAGACCTCAACATAACAGCAGTATAGATGTTATGCAGAAGAGAGCTGTGTCAGCATTTCTGAGGAGAGAAGAGTCCCCAGGGGAGAACTCCAGAGCTTCAGGCTCAGAGAAATAAGCCTGGAAACCCAGAAGACAGCAAAGATCCTAATTTCAAAGTAGGTTTAGGTCCTTTTTCATGGGAGCAGCTGTGAGGGCCTGCACAGTGGAGCTTAGAGAAAATAGCTTTTAGACCAATGACTGGTCATTGTCTGAAACACCTTTATGGGAATATGAGTCTAAAGGTGGGAAGATGGAATCATGTTACCGGGAGAACTTAGTGTCTGTGATGGCATGGAATGCTGAGCTGCTCAGATCCACCCAGGTCTTTCTGCTGTACTCTGTGCCTTAGATTATGTTTATCACCTCTCAGACTGGGGTCCTGTATTCTTGACTGGTGAAAGGTCTCCATCTCTAGAGGGTGACCTCCAGTCTTGCTATGCTGCCTCTGATTCTTGCTTTTAACTCTAGCGAGAATAATCAGTCTCATGATCATTCTTGGAAAGGAATCAATCCATTTGTCCTATGGCTTCACACATACCTGTGATATCCCTGATCAAAACACCCCTCTCTGGATTCCACACCTTGTGCTGCTTTTCTGTATTAGAATATAATCTTCTCAAGCACCAGGACTGTGCTTTACTGTTTATATTTATATAAATTAATATATCAATTATCTCAACATATAATTAATAAAATATATAACCTAATATCACGTTATTATATTATATAAAACATAAATATTAAAATATAATATATGTATGAAATATAATAATAAATGTATATATTAGTGTTTCAGAGGCAGTTGGACAGAATGGATGGAAGGCAGCCTTCTTATCAGTCAGTCATTGTGCTAAGTTCTGGGGATATAAAGAAAAGCAAAAGGTGGTCCTTGCCACTCAAGTTTAATAGGGAAAACAAGAGGCAAACAACAAATTATGGTCAAGCTATACATAGATAATTTGGAAATAATCAACAAAAGAAAGATACTAGAGAAAGACCTGAAGTGGTTTTGCCTTTGACATTTACATCATGTCACGTGTACTCTAACCCATATATTGTAACTCTGACCAATTCAGTAGGCTGAAAAATAGGTGTTGACCTGTGTTGATAAAAGGAGCTCCCTTCTTGAAGAGCTTCCTATACTGCAAAAACCTATGTCCAGTTGGCTCCCCTCTACCCCATCCAAAGCTCAATACATAGTGCAGTGCCTGGTACACTGTGAACACAATATATGATTTTTTGTTCATTCATTTAAAGTCACAGAGACCTTTTGGCTTAAGGAGCATTTGGAGTATAGGCATAAGAGGAGAATGCATCCTCCATTAACACATCCTTTCTGCCTCTATGTGTGAAAAACAAGCATGAACATTAAAGGCTGAGGTTTGAGCCCTGAAATAAGCAGGAAACAGAGAGTCACAGCTAAACCACAGCAGCACAGAATGGCTCAGCTTTCTCTTTACATTCAGTCCCATAAAGCTGAACCCAGAATCCTCTGCTTTCTCCCAGGTTCAGGTCAAATACCATCTCCTGCCCTATTTCTCCTCCACTTTCCCCATGATCATGTTTAGAGTTAATATCTCCCTTCTGTTTCCTTTCCCTCTATGGCACTGTACTTATCTACATCTATATTCCTAAAGAATAAATCTGACCATCTTATTTCCCCAATCAAGGAGCTTCCTAGTGCTTCTGGGAGGAAATAGAATTTCCTGTTTATTGCTTAAAATCTTCATGAACTGGCAACTTCCTACTTCTCCAGATTGATTTTAAATGACTTACCCTCACTCATTCCATGAGCTAGAAAAATTGACCTGGAATAGACAAAAATGAAACAGCCCCTGACCCAAATGTGCTTACATATTCTTGTGGAAAACAATATGTACACATAAAGGTAGATGTAAAGTACAAATTATTTAAATTAGTTAAACTTTGATAGTTTACAACTGCACTAAAACTTTTGGGACACCCAGTTAATAAGAAACAAAGGCCTATCCAGCTAAATTAAGCATTATCTTTCAGGGAAGAAGATGAATATTCAATGATACATGTGAATTTCATTTATTTCTGATGAAAAGACCAGAGCTGAACAAAAAATTTTATCTCCAAATATAGAACTCAAGAGAAGCATAAAAAGGTAAAAAGGAAAGAACTCTTGAGAACTATAACTCTGTTATGGGCATACTTAGAGAGTGTAGGTATAATTTGATTTTACTGTGAGAATATAAAAAAGAAACTAGAGGTGGAAAGGGAATTGTACTGGAAAAAGAGGAAAATGGAGGTAATGTAAGGGAAATGATATCTCATGAAGGGGCAAAGAAGACCTATTATAATTGAGGGAAAGAAGGGAGGGAGATGAAAATTATGTGAATCTTATTCTCATCAGATGTGACCCAAAGAGAGAATATTAGACATATCTGATTTCACAGAGAAACGTGTCTGTGGGAAGTGGGAGAGGAAAGGGGAAAGGAAAAAGGGAGGCTAATAGAAGGGAAAACAGAAGTAGGGGAAACATATAAGAAAGGGAAAGGGGCTGTAAAGGGAAAGGGCTGTTTGAGGGAGGTGGTGGTCAGAAGCAAATACTGGGGAGGGAGGGAAAGGGGGAAAGGAAAGAGAAAAGTATAACTTAGGGTAAATAAGATGGTGGGAAATACAGAATTAGTCATTTTAACTGTGAATGTGAATGGCATGAACTCTCCCATAAAACAGAAGCAAATAGCAGACTGGATTAAAAGCCAGAATCCTACAATATATTGTTTACAAGCAACACATTTAAAGCAGAGTGATACATTTAGAGTAAAGGTAAACGGCTGGAGCAAAATCTATTATGCTCAGGTGAAGTGAAAAAAAAAAGCATGGGTAGTGATCCTGATCTCAGATCAAGCAAAAACAAAAATAGATCTAATTAAAAGAGATAAGGAAGCAATATCTTGCTAAAGGGTACCATAGATAGTGAAGAAATATCAATACTAAACATATATTACCAAGTGGCAGAGCATTTATATTCCTAGAGAAATTAAGGCAACTGCAAGAAGAAATAGACAGCAAAACTATACTAGTGAGGGATCTCAACCTTGCTGTCTCAGAACTAGATAAATAGAACCACAAAATAAATAAGAAAGAAGTTAAGGAGGTAAATAGAATTTTAGAAAAGTTAGGTATGATAGATCTTTGGAGAAAATAGAAAGGAGTACACTTTTTTCTTGGTGGTTCATGGAACCCATACAAAAACTGACCATATATTAAGGCATAGAGAGCTCAAAATCAAATGCAGAAAGGCAGAAAAAGCAAATGCATTTTTTTCCAGATCATGATACAATAAAAATCACATGCAATAAAAAGCCAGGGAAAAATAGGCCAAAAATTAATTGGAAACTAAGTAATCTAATCCTAAAGAATGAATGGGTGAAACAACAAATCATAGACACAATCAATAATTTCATTCAAGAGAATGACAATAATGAGACAACATACCAAAATTTGTGAGATGCAGCTAAAGAGGTTATTAGGGAAAAAGTTTATATCTCTAGATGCTTACTTGCATAAAATTGAGAAAGAGAAGATCAAAGAATTGAGCTTGCAACTAAAAAAGCTAGAAAAAGAACAAATTAACCCCCCAATTAAGTACCAAATTTGAAATTCTGAAAATAAAAGCGGAAATTAATAAAATTGAAAGAAAACTATTGAATTAATAAATAAAACTGAGTTGATTTTATGAAAAAAATTTTAAACATTTAGTTTAAACATTAAAGCATTTAGTTAATTCAATTAGAAAAAGGAAAGAAGAAAATCTAATTGTTAGTCTCAAAAACGAAAAGGGAGAACTTTCCACTAATGATGAGGAAATTAGAGCAATAATTAGAAATTAGTGCAAAAATTTTTTTGCCCAATTATATGTCAATAAATATGATAATCTAGGTGAAATGGAGGAATGCCTACAAAAATATAGATTTCCCAGGTTAATAAAGAGGAAATAAATTATTTAAATAGCCTCATTTTAGAAAAAGAAATAGACCTATTAATCAACTCCCTAAGAAAAACTCTCCAGGGCCAGATGGATTTACATGTGAATTCTACCAAACATTTAAAGAATAATTAATTCCAATACTATTTAAACTATTTGAAAAAATAGGGAAAGAAGGTGTTCTACCAAATTCCTTTTATGACACAGATATGGTGCTGATAGCTAAACCAGATAGGGTGAAAATAGAGAAAGAAAATTATAGACCAATTTCCCTAATGAATATTGATGCAAAAATCTTAAATAAAATATTAGCAAAGAGATTACAGAAAATCTTCCCTAGTATAATACATCATGAGCACATAGGATTTATACCAGGAATGCAAGACTGGTTCAATAATAGGAAAACTATTACCATAATTGAGTATATCAATAACTAAACTAACAAAAATCATAGGACTATCTCAATAGTGCAGAAAAAGCATTTTATAAAATCCAACACCCATTCCTATTAAAAAACTAACTAGAGAGTATAGGAATAAATGGACTTTTCCTTAAAATGATCAGTAGCATTTATCTAAAACCTTCAGTAAGCATCATATGTAATATGACAAACTAGAACTATTCCCAATAAGATCAGGGATGAAACAAGGTTGCCCACTATCACCATTACTTTTCAATATTGTATTAGAAATGTTAGCTTTGGCAATAAGAGAAGAAAAAGAGATTAAAGGAATTAGAGTAGGTAATAAGGAAACCAAATTATTACTCTTTGCAGATGATATCATGTTATACTTAGAGAACCCTAGAAAATCAACTAAAAAACTACTAGAACCAATTCACAACTTTAGCAAAGTTGTAGGATACAAAATAAATCCATAGAAATCATCAGCAGTTTTATATATTATCAACAAAGTCCACCAGCAAGAGATGCAAAGAGAAATTCCATTTAAGATAACTGTCGATAATATAAAATATTTGGAAGTCTACCTGCCAAGGCAAAGTTAGGAACCATATGAACACAACTATAAAACACTTTCCATATAAATAAAATCAGATCTAATCATTTGGGGAAAATATCAAGTGCTCATGGGTAAGCTGAGCTAATATAATAAAAAATGACAATACTATCTAAATTAGTCTACTTATTTACTGCCATACCAATCAAACTCCCAAAAATTTTACAGATCTAGGAAAAATAATAACAAAGTTCACTTGGAAGAACAAAAGGTCAAGACTTTCAAGGAAATTAATGAAAAAAATGCCAATGAAGGTGGCCTAGCTGTGCCAGATCTAAAACTATATTATAAAGCAGCAGTCATCAAAACCATTTGGTACTGGCTAAGAAATAGAGTAGTTGATCAGTGGAATAGGTTAGGTTCATAGGACAAAATAGTCAGTGACTATAGTAATCTAGTGTATGACAAATGCAAGGACCCCAGTTTTGGGGATAAGAACTTATTATTTGATAAAAACTGCTGGGAAAATTGGAAACTAATATGGTAGAAACTAGGCAGTGACCCACACCTAACACTATATGCCAAGATAAGGTCAAAATGGGTTCATAAATTTATTTATTTATTTTTATTTTTAAATTTTTTTTTGCTGAGGCAATTGGGGTTAAGTGACTTGCTCAGGGTCACACTGCCAGGAAGTATTAAGTGTCAGAGACCAGATTTGAACTCAGGTCCTCCTGACTTCAGGGCTGGTGCTCTATCCACTGAGCCACCTTACTGCCCCCTGGGTTCATAAATTTAGACATAAAGAATGATTTTATAAGCAAATTAGAAAAACATAGGATAGTTTACGTCTTAGATCTGTGGAAAAGGCAGGGATTTGTGACCAAAGAAGAACTGCAACTCATTAATGAACACAAAATAGATAATTTTGATTATATTAAGTTAAAAAGTTTTATAAAACAAAACTAACACAGATAGGATTAGAAAGGAAGCAATAAATTGGGAAATCATCTTTACATTTAAAGGTTCTGATAAATGCCGCATTTCTAAAATATATAGAGAATTGACTCAAATTTATAAAAATTCAAGCCATTCTCCAAATGATAAATGGTAAAAGGAAAGGAACAATTTTCAGATGAAGAAATTGAAACCATCTCTAGTTATATAAAAAGATGCTCTATATCATTATTGATCAGAGAAATGCAAATTAAGACAACTCTAAGGTACCACTACATACCTCTCAGATGGGCTAAGATTACAGGAAAAGATGATGATGAATGTTGGAGGGGATGTGGGAAAACTGGGACACTAATGCATTGTTGGTGGAATTGTGAACTGATCCAACCATTTTGCAGAGCAATTTGGAACTATGCTCAAAGGGCTATCAAACTATGGATACCCTTTGATCCAGCAGTGATTATACTGGGTTTACATACAAAAGTGATCTTAAAGGAGGGAAAAGGACCCACATATGCAAAAATGTTTGTGGCAGACCTTTTTGTAGTGACTAGAAACTGGAAACTGAGTGGATGCCCATCAGTTGGACAATGGCTGAATAAGTTATGATATATGAATGTTATGGAATATTATTCTTTAAGAAATGATCAGCAGGATGATTTCAGAGAAGCCTGGAGAGACTTAGAGGAACTGATGCTAAGTGAAACGAGCAGAACCAGGAGATCACTGTACATAGCAACAATAAGATTATGTACGATGATCAATTCTGATGGATGTGGCTCTTTTCAACAATGAGATGATTCAGGCCAGTTTCAGAGCCATCTACACTCAGAGAGAGGGCTGTGGGAACTGAGTGTATTTCACAACATAGTATTTACACTTCTTTTGTTGTTGTTTGCTTGAATTCTGTTTTCTTCCTTTTTGATCAGATTTTTCTTGTGCAGCAAGATAATTATAAATATGTGTGTCTATATTCAATTTACATATATTTTTTACCATGTTTAACATATACTGAATTACTTGCCATCTAGGGGAGGGGGTGGGAGAGGGGGGGAGAATTGGAATACAAGGTTTTGCAAGGATCAATGTTGTAAAATTATCCTTGCATATGTTTTGCAAATAAAAACCTTTAATTAATTAAAAAAAAAGAAACAAAAGCAAAATTGTTTGGTGGGGAGGAAATAGCAGCTCAGGGGATTAGGGAAAAATCTAATAATAGTAATTCCTAACATTCCCATTGCAAAGCACTTTAAAATATGATCTTTATTCTTTTTAAAATAAATTAATTTTCTTATTAGCTTTTAAATTCCTGTCTTCCTCCCTGTCCACCCCACACTGATGACAGATCTTCTTTGCTCTTTACAATGACCTTGAGAAGTAAGTGCTATTATTATCCCTATTTTACAGATAAGGAAACTGAGGCAAACAGAAGTTAGCTGACTTACACAGGATCACACAGCTAATAAGTATCTAAAACTGGTTCTGAACTCAGGTCCACCCAGGGGCTCCAAGATAAAAGGTGGTACTTGAATTGACTAAAAAAGACACCTCTTGATTCCCTCTCACTCCCCACCCCCCCAAATGTCTATGCAAAGGCAAAAAGGAACAGAAAATTTGGCTGAATCATAGATCATTTGAAGGATAGTAATAATGTATTAAGCATAGAAAAGTAAGTGAGTGTCAGATTGGAAAGCATTCAGAACCCCTTCATAATAGCATAGAAAGCATTTTGCAAGCCTTAAATTGTCATATAAATGTCAGTTATTACTATCATTTCCATTCTAACATACGTCTTGCTTCCCAGTACTCAATATTTTAGAAGTGAAAGTACCATGGACAATTTGTATACAGTGTTAGTATACAGTTAGAGACAGCCTCTGGCTAACTCTATTGCATGCTATATTTTCACAGGATTTTAGAGTTGGAGAGGTCAGAGGCATTTAACTTGATCCATACCTGAATAAAGTGTTCCAGGTGATGAAGCAAATAGAGTTCAGGACTTGGAACCAGGACGATCTAAGTTTGAATCCTGCCTTAATCCCTCCCTGGGCAAAGAGGCTTAACCTCTGTCTGCCTCAGTTTCTTTATTTGTAAAATGAAGGTCATAATAGCACCTATCTCTTAGGTTTATTGAAAGGACCAAATAAGATAAGTAGAGTGTTCTGCAAATCTCAAAATTCTTCCTAAATCTTGTAATTGATATTATTGTTATTATTATTATTATCATTATTATTAGAATTGTCTCTACAGCATACCAGATAAATGACATGTCCCAGAGAAAGGAACCAACTACTTACTATCAATCTACTTTTTCTTCCTCCTTCCCTCTCTCTGTCTCTCTATTTTTCTCTGTGCCTTTGCCTTTTTCACTGTCTCTGTCTCTATATATGTACATATATTTAATCTAAAACATACTACTGGATGTCAGGAAGTTTAAGCTGATATCCCATCTAAAAGTTGCCTCTTTGCAGCACTCTCCCCTCACTTCCTACACCTGGTTTTTCTCTCTGGGCCCAAAAGAACCAATTTAATCTTTGTCAGGGTAAGTGACTATTCATGTCCACATTGTCTCCTCTGCTCATTGGGCATAATCTCAAGACCCTTCATCGTCATAGGATTGTACATTTCAAGCCAGAAGAATAAATTAGAATCATTTAATTCAACCCTTTCACTTTTCAGATGAGGAAATTGAGATTCTGAGGTGGGACTTGCCCAAGGGAATATGTGGTTTAGTCAGGATTTGAACCCAGATTTCCAAATTCAAGACTCTAAATCCAGTATTTGTTCTACCTCTTCTCTGATGGCTCTCGCATGTCCTTTCTTTCTTTCTTTTTTTTTTAATTATTTTTTTTATTAAAGCTTTTTATTTGTATAACATATGTATGGGTAGTTCCCCAGCATTGATCTTTACAAAGCTTTCCATTACAACTTTTACCCCCAGTCCCCTCCCCTCCTCTAGATGGCAGGAAGTCCACTACATGTTAATAATGTTGAAATACTTGATAAGTTGTGCAAGAAAAATCCTATCTAAAAGAAAAAAAAATCAGAGAAAGGCAACACAATGAAAGCAAACATCAATAGAGATCATGAAAATGTTACGCTGTGGTCCATATTTCATATCCCTCTCTCTGGGTGTATATGGTTTTCTTCAGTGAACAATTGGAACTGGTTTGAGACAATTCTTTGTTGCAGAGAGCCATCGCATGTCCTTTCTAAAAGATAGTGCTCAGGACTCAACACAAGGCTCCAGATATAGATTATCCAGGACTGAGTATAGCCAGATGGAAACATCTTTTTAGTCCTGGATATATGTCTCTTAAAAAAATCTAAGATTACATTAGTTCTTCTGGCTATTATATAGGGCCATTCCTTCCTTTCTCCTACGCCACACTGAACTAGTAATAATCAAATTTGTTATTCAGTCATTTTTAGTAGTGTCCAACTCTTTGTAGCCCCATTTAGTGTTTTCTTGTGGTTTGCCATTTCCTTTTTCAGCTCATTTTACAGATGAGGAAATAGAAGCAAATATGGTTACATAGCAAATAAGTGTCTGAGACCACATTTGAACTCAGATCTTCCTGATTCCAGGTACTCTATACACTACACCAACTAGCTATCCTTAGTTAATTGAATACTATTCAGTAATCTTCAGTTCATGGAATTTTTGTGAATAAAGTGCTATTAAGCTACACCTTTACCAACTCCACCCCTACAAGGGGTTCACCTTGTTTAAAAAGAAAAAGAAAACCATAGAATCTATCTGACTTAACAAGGGTTGTACTGGAGACATGGGCCCACCTTTCTAAAGCTTGGACATCACCCAAGAAATTTGCTCTTTGGAAATCTCTGGGAAGCTCTCCAGCTCTTTTTTTTCCCTTAAAAAAACTGTTTTCCTACCATGTATTAGGTAGAAGACTCAATGCACAAGACACGCCTTTCTTTAATAAATGAGATTTGCTTCCTCTCTCCATAGCAGAGGATTTCATGATGACCCCCATTTCACCAAACCAAAAAGCAGGTAAGATTCTGTTATGGCACCACATCAATTTGGAGTCTGAGCTCACTCTGCCCTTGACTTGCTTCCCATTGGACACATCCATTGTACAGAGTTCTATGAGAACACAACTCTAGATGGAATCATTCAATAAATTTGCCATATCATTGAATCTTGGTATTTCCACCTCTTCAACTGATCAGTTCAATTTAAAAATCACCTATTATATTTAAATTGCTCTTGTTCCTCCTTCCTTCTTGAAGAGGACCAATGACATCATGATCTTGGAGTAAAATAGTGAATGCTGAAATAATGTCTAGGCTTTCATGTGAAATGGATACAAGTGAGGCAGATCTGCCCAAAGTTATCAAGTCTTCCTATCTCCTCTAGAGTCAGGGGAGTACAGTAGCAAGAAAAAGGTCAAGACGATGATTTACAAAAACCTTCACTGAGCAACATCCTGCAGGGTAGATAGGGCTGTATTATTATCACTCCCACTTTAAAGATATGTAAAGTTAGAGAAGCTATCCCAAAGGCACAGAGGGACTATTTGTTTCTGATTTTTAGCAGAGCACTCCAAGCTCATATTGGTCTGATCAGACAGCTGGACACACTGTAACTTGATTCTAACATAGTGATATCATTTTGGTACTCTTCAAGAACAAAGGACAATCAACCAGAGATAAGGAAATGGGCTTAAATAGATAGGAGCTTTTAGTAAGAAGCTTACTATTTGCCAGACATATGCCAACTGCCATGAATAATAGTATAAGCAAAAGAGACAGTTCCTACCCTCAAGGAGCAAGTTTTAGTCTGAAGCTTTTAGAATGAAGGGATTGTTATCATTGTTTTGTATTTCTATGAGCATTGTAAGTGCTCAGTACTTAATTATGCTAGTTTATTGACTTATATTAATACTGATCCTTTAAAAAAAAGAAAAAAAAATTCTAATGGGGAACATGAACATTAATGAACTCATTGACTTACATTCTAATGGGGAGCTGGAAAAAGTCATAAGATCATGGAGTTCCAGGATGGAAAATGAAATCTGCATCCAGAGAAAAAACTATGGAGACTGAATGTGGAATAAAATTTAGTGTTTTCACCTTTTTGTTTGTTTGTTTTTGTTCTTTCTTATGTTTTTTTTCTCCTTTTGATTTGATTTTCCTTGCACAACATAACAAATACAAAAATATGTTTAAAAGAATTGCATATACTTAACTTATATCAGATTGCTTGTTATCCTGGGGAAGGGGAAGGTAAGGGAGGGAGAGAGAAAAATTTGGAATACTAAATCTTATAAAAATTAATGTTGAAAACTATCTTTATATGTATTTAGAAAATAAAATACTATTGGAAATAAAAAAAAACTAATGTACATGTATAACAAAAATGTTTTTACATGTAAGTGGGGAAAATAAAAATTAAAAAAAAAGAAAAGAAAAAATAAAGAGGTGATTAAAAACAACAACAATAAAAACTAAGTTAAAAAACAACATCCTCTCCCCAAAAACAGCAAACAAAAAAAAAAGATCATGGCATTCAAGCTGATAATTAGACTTAATCTGATACAAATCTTTCATTTTAAATATAAGGATCATAAATTTAGAGCTGGAATGGACTTTGAACATCACTTACTTCAAATTTTTCAAATGAAGGAACTGAGACCCAGAAAGGTTAAGTATAACAAAGTGGAAAGTGATTAAGATTTGGAGTCAGAGGCCTGGTAAGTTGGAATCCCAGATTTGCTATTTACTACCTATGTGACCATGAATGAATCACTTCTTTGGGTCCCAGTTTCCTCATCTGTAATATGGAGGAATTGCTTAGATCAGTGGTATTCTAGAGCCAGCTTGAACTGACCTAGGGAACCAATTGTTAAAATTTCAAGGTAAGCATTTATACCTTGGAAATTGGCAATTGCTATAAATGAACATTTGATTTATGGTTTGGTTGATTGTTTATTCTTCATAAAGTAGAAAAAATGTTAATGCAGATTAAATTTAAAAGAACGTGTTATACTTTGCTGTTGAGTCAGTTGTTAAATGTTTACCAACACACTACTGAGTTAGATGTTCTCTTAGATTCCTCTCAGCTCTAAATATATGATTTATAACTTGAATAAGGATCACAATAATAATAATAAGAGCCAGGTTTAGGATTGGAGAAGGAGATGGCAAACCACTCCAATCTTTGCCAAGAAAACCGCAAAAGGGTTGAAAAGAGTTGGACACCACTGAAAATGACTAAACAATAATGAAAAAAATTAGGATTAAAATTTAGATTCTCTGTCTTCAGATTCAGATACAAGGAACACACTCTCCTTGCACCTTTACCTCAAAACTTTAACCTTCTTTCAAAAATAGCTTAGGTGCCATTTTCTACAAGAAACCTTCCCTAAATCCCAAAGCTATGAAGATTCTCTTCTTCAAATATATATGTATATATATATATATTTTCCATTTTATAGATAAGGAAACCCAGGCATAAGACAACTCTGACTGGCACATTAGAAACTTAATGTCCTTTCTTTTTCCAGAGAGCCCCCATGATGCTCATTCTTAGGCATGGTATTAGTGATGAATGAGTGGCTCCATTACTCAGGTGAGTTGGTTCTTCACAAGGCATATCTCAGCTGATCATGTGGTTTAAATTTGTTCCTCACAGGGCATGGAGTATTTGCTGGACGAGCCAATTCCTGCTTGGGTTAGGTCAAGCAGATCTCTCAGATACCTGATTAGTTCATCACTGGATTGTGCCAAGGAGATTATTTAGTCTCCTAGCTGGTTCATCACTGGACATGGCAGCTATTGTGCTTGGCTGGGGAGACTGCTTGGCTATGAGACACAATTGCCTACAGGGCTTCCTCTACAGAGGGCATAGCAATGTTAATCTTTTGCACTCTATGGGCAACTCCAGTCTCCTACCATCTTTACTGAACTTCTAACTTGCTTGCTCTTTTTTTTCCCCTGAGGGGCTACAATCTTCTTTTTTAGCTGGAGTTAAAGGGGAAAGACCTTTAACTTGAGTTCCTATCTTAGAGAGTCCTTTGACTACCTTAGGTTATTAGCTGTTACTTGCCTGGAAGAAAGTAGGAGAAGTCTCTTATTCAACCATTATTTCTGATTTCCTTAATGAAGGACCGCATTATTATTTATGGTGATTTAAGTTATAATTCCCATATAATTCTCATATTGTAAATAGGGTGTGAGAGAGGCAGAGGTATGGAGGCAGCCTGTGTTCAAGGACAAGTTTATCGTCTTTATGGGCCTTTTCCTATTCAGTAGCTGTTCAATGCCTCAGCCCCTTCCAAAGGTGTAGAATGCTTCATTTGCATCTGAAAAGCCTGACCTTTACATTTTATTACTCCTTCTACTCTTCAACTTGGCTGAAGTCTAAACAGGGCACACTCTTACAAGAATTTTGCTGGTCTAAATGGGGTTCACCCTTATAGTGACTTCTATTTAGTGCTTGACATTTACAAGGGTGAGTGAAATGGGAAACTGAGGACTTCTCAGAATAATGATTGTGAGAGATTGATGTGATTTTTTCATTGGGAATCCCTACTGCAGGAAAAGATTAATTGTGGCTTTTTAGAATATCAAAGGCAGACCAGACTTTGATTGGGAATCCTATTTGCAAGAGGTCTGCTTGATATCTGTGTGTGATGAGTGGGAAGGAAATGCCTTGTTTTGGAGATTGGAAGGTCCTGGGAGCCGGGCCTCCTTCTCTCTCTATAAATCATGTGCCCAAATGAGAAAATTGGGCCTTCTTCTTCTCCTTGGCGTGTCCCAGAGAAGAATGACCATCCAAAATTTTGCAAGATTCGAATAAACTTCTAATCTTCACTTTGAGAGATCTCTGAATAATGATTTTGAGTCAGGAGTCACATTTTTATCCCTCACAAGGGGCTTTATACATATTATTTGAGTCTCATACTAGCCCTGAGAAGTAAGTTGGGCAGGTGGCATTGTCCTATTTGATCAAAATCATTCTACGGGAAGTGCCCAGGTCTTTAATTCATTAAATCAAAGCATTTCAGAGACCTTAGAAGCCATCCCAAATGCTTAGTATATTTTGTAGGGCTTTACTAATTGTTTGATTATTTATTGAGTGATTGATTAAATTTGCCCTGCCATTTCCAGGTTCTGCCCTCTGGAGCCAAGTAGAATAAGTCTCCTAGTAATAATCTTTCAAAAATTTAAAAGCAGCTGTTCTATATTTAAAGCAGATTTTCTCCTTTTCAACTTTCTTCCATTTAAAGACTTTGTAAAGTAATATTTCTATAACATACTACAAACCATAAGAAATAAAAGACTCGATTTAATGTAGAAAAGAAGAAAATAAATGCTAAGTATGTACATATCTCTTCTCCTGACAATTCTCTGATTCCATAGAATGCTAGATTGAGAACTGGAAGGGTCCTAAAGAGGAAATGAAGTCTAGCCTCTTCATTTTACAGAAGGGGAAACTGAGGCCCAAGGATCATAAGTGACTTGTCTGAGATTATTTAGATCATAGGAAAAGTCCAGAAAAGTTCATTTCCTGAGGTTACACAGTATATAGGATTATACAACTGAAGGTGGAAGGAAGTTCAGAAACCAAATAATCTTTACCCTCATTTTACAGATGGGATCTTTGGTCCTTGGTAGCTAGGTGGGCACAGACTGAAGAGAATTATTATAAATAATCTAGAATTACTGTAAATAATCAGAGACTAAACGATTCTCTGAGGCAAGCAGGAAGGAATACCAATTACCTTGACCTTTCAATTTGAAAGAGGCTTTTTGTTATTCTAAGTTAGCCTTTATTGCAGTAAGCCTCCCCTTCCCCCCCCAACTTGAATTCTTTGTTCAATTCTTTGCATTGACAAACCCTACAATCAATATCCAATCAGACAGCTAAGTTATGATGTCACTTCCAGGTTATTTCTCTCCTATTAAAAAACCTAGTTGTACCCCAACCCTTCACTCCCAATTCCTTTTTGGAGGCTAACTCCTTTTAGCTTAGTCGCTTACTAAAAGTCACAATGGCAGGTTCATTAGGAATCACCCACTTTATGGCAGTAAGTTCATTAGGACTGAGTCACTTAAATTTGAATTGTCTTAGAAGATTCTGAAGATCACCTGGCAGGATAAGATACCAGACACTAAGATCTTTTCTTGAACTAAACTGCCAAACATTCCAATTCTACTGCAGAGGGCATTTTCTCTCTCAGTTGGGCTGACTATATATATATATATATATATATATATATATAAAATTTTTTTTTTTTTTTTTGCTGAGGCAATTGGGATTAAGTGACTTGCCCAGGGTCACACAGCTAGGAAGTGTTAAATGTCTGAGACCAGATTTGAACTCAGATCCTCCTGACATCAGGGCTGGTGCTCTATCCACTGTACCACCTAGCTGCCCCTAGGCTGGCTATATTGTTCAAATGCCAAATGCATGCCTGCCAAAAAGATTATCTTATGGAGAACTCACAGGGCAAGTGCTCACTTGGTGGTCAGAAAAAACAATACAAAGACACTCTCAAGGTCTTACTTGAGAACTCTAGAATTAATTGCACAACATAGGGGACACTGGTACAGTACCATTCAGTATGGCATGACCTCATTGGAGAAGGTTCAATGCTTTATGAGCAAAATAGAATTGAAGTAACTCAGAAGAAACACAAGATGCTCAAAGTTTGAGAATTCACTCCAAATGTTCACATGGATTATTTGTGTCTGACCTATGGCAGAGCATTCCCAGATCGTATTGACCAGCCAGTCAGACACACCATAACTTGACTCTAACATAATGATATCACTTTGGTCTTCTTTGAGAACAAAGAACAACAACCAGTCTGCCTACTGGTGTCTTCCCCCTGGTCAATGGTGAGTTCCACTAAGGAACTTAACTTGAGTCCTTCCCCTTGTTAACTGCTAACTCTCTTTTGGAACTTAGTCTGCCAGTCAATGGTATAATAATAAAATCTTTGCCTCTTGATTTAAAGATGGTTGAAGCCTACAATTCTTTTAAGACACCTTGTGACATATACATCCAGAGAGC